>NIUQ01001391.1:0-31103 GCA_002796945.1 Plectus sambesii | reverse complement strand
ACCAGTTTCTCAAAACGTCGCAACACAGCGGTTTTTGCTGTCTTGTGTACAAAGGCAAGAGAATGCGCAAGTGTAACTCACATCTGCTTCGATTCCCACAATTGCTTTCAAACTCCTCCTGCCCGCCTCTTCTTGCGGCATTTCTGTAACTATCAGTCAGCTAGTCAGTTAGTCAGCTATAGCACTCCTATATTGCGCGGTTACAGTGCACCATGCCGAGCGTCATGAACAGCGCATTTATTATCGTACTTTTTGGTGAGTTCCTTGTATCAAAATCTTCATGAATCTTTTGACTCTCCTCTCTCCTCGTTTCAGCGACATTTTGCACAGCTCTGCAACAGTGCCCTCCACCACCGAATCCTCCCATCTGTCAAATTGAAGCTTTTCTATGCTGCGATGATAACTTTCACGAAGAGCTGAACTTAAGCGCTGTTTGCCGTAAGTAAACCCACTTTGTCTATACAATACAAGGGTGTCTTAACTTTTGCGTTAAGAGAACACCGCTACCTTTGGAGATCCATGGTGCGCTCGCAAAGCGATAGAAAGTGTGTTTGCGCTCGGAGGATCGCATGGACTGCTGAAGGTGTGCTCGTAAGTTATCTAACGCTTAAATTTAAAATTTGAAATAGCTGCTGCGCATTTACGTAAGTCGGTTGCATAGCACACACTTCAGTATTATCCTGAGCTCAGGTCGTTTCGTTATTTTGATCATTCTTTATCCAATCACTTACCAAATTGTTGGAAATTTAGTAAAAATCTGCACTAATATTTCACATTATCATCGTTTTTAGCTCATTTAACACCTTCAACAAATGTCTTGGCCCTACGGATTTATCGTGCATAACTGTAGACTTCTTCGTCGATCATGGAATCAAACGTCGTTTTGCACAGGCATATGTCGGCTTAATCGAATCGCTGAGATATGCTTGTGGAGACGGTTTAAATAGTATGTTATTTTTATATCAGTATTTTTTAACTCTTTGTGAGGACGCTGTTTTAATGAAAAGTTCAAAAACGATAGAACGGAGTTGTGCTATGAGATAATTTTATCATTCTAACATTCACCTTGAGACGAAGGGACAATAGGCAGTGTGATCTGCCGCTGTTCTAGTTCACTTTGGCCTAAGAGGACCATTGGTTCGAATAAGATGAGCACGAATTTGCTTAAGGTCTGAACTTACTAGCATACCTTCTTTTTGGTACACTTAAAAATTCTTTTTCAGAAGTGTTGATACACTAATAGTAGCCTGATTGTTTATGAGATGTAATATTGCTCGATTCTCAGCCATCTATTGAGTTATATTGTTCATTCAGTTTGTATATTTACTATACTTGTAGCATATCTGCAATACGGCATATGCATGGCGCAAGTGTTCAGTTCAGCGATTAATAAGCTACAGAAGTGTCAAGATGACTTCTACGATAACTTGAATGCTGAGCCTCAAAGGGCCTGCGAGTAAGTTTGATGGTTTATCACTGCAACTTCAAATCTTTCTTATCAATTCTAATGCAGTACAGTTGAGAACCTAAGTTAAAATTGCAAACCAACGTCTTTTATTAGCAAATTTCTCAAAATGGAAATTTTTTATTAGTTATCGCCGCAGGTCAAAAGTAGTTTGCGGTAAACGATCAACTTAGCAATAACTTTTGATAAATTAGTCAGGAAAGGCCTTTTATAATGCTGAAAATGAAGACGGGTTAGGATTAAAGAGCAGGCCAAGAGTATGAAATCTGCGCTGCCCACAACGCACTGCATGCAATAAGCTGTACCATATCCGCCAGCGATCAGTGCTGTGTTTGAATGCAGCTGTATGTGTTAGTAGGATTTACTCTTTTCATCTGGGCGTTGTCATTTTTGTCTTGTCTGATAATAACGAGATACCCTAACTGGTTGATCACGAGTTAGTATACTAAACCAACATGCTTCACTAACGCAGCTATTTCTTAGCATTCACATGATATTTGTCATTTCAAAGAGCTCTTATTTAGATTCGTGAACAGCGCAAGCCAATGCTATCAGGCGCCCTTCGCTTCTGCATGTGGAGAAGAGGCTGGGAAATGGGCATGCGCATACGAAAGGAGTGCCAATCTTGTGTTTGCGCCAGCAGGATGCAGTAACACATGCGCAAGCTAAACTGAATCCTTCACATTAGGGTTATTAAAGGCATTAAAAGAAATAACAATTGCGCTTGCTGTAGCAATCATGCAGTTGCTTTAAATATTTTGCGAATAAAAGAATTTTTCTCACTATGTAGTAATTTCACCTACAACTGTCTTGATTTTTCGTAATATGCATAACTGTTTGACAATTGAGTATGGTGCTATGGGCCTATATATCCTCAAGTGTCTCATACACCGCGAAAATATTTAAATGGGAAATAAACATTTTCATCGAATAATTGTACATTGTATTGGCTTACTTCCATCGATGCGGTGTTCTCCGTTATGTTTGTTATCGGAGCTTAGTCAATAATGAGGCAGACATGGAAAGCTATTGTGTTGCTCGATGCCATAAACAGCAAGACAAATTCATCAAGCAGACGCTACCGTCAAAGTGGCTCAAAAAAAGTCTCGGCTTGTCATGTTGCGCAGAGTGAACGAATTTTGACGAGCTTGGTCTAATTCGATTGGGCTTGGCCTATAGGTTTTTTAAAAACGCGGCGGCGTTTGAATTTCTATAAGGGGATGGCTACAATAACCCCAAAACACAACTGAACTGCACCTTTTTTGGATCAACTTTGATCCCATGTAACTCAATTGTCTTTCATCCTAATGAACATGGTTGACCCTTTCACCTTTTCCTGAAAATTTTCTTTCAGAAATGACAACATGTAATGATGATCCGAGTGGGAACGGCGCCAGTTGCAAATCGTCCGCTACCAATTTTGCTTGTGACTTCCCGCCGGGTTTCACCGGAATATTCTGAGAAACAGATCAGCAATTCATTTCAAGGGGTACGCAAAGAAGTAATGAGTTAACCAAGTGGGGTCTTGGATATGTCGCTCAGAGAATTCGTCTGAGGCGCTGACGCTACGCCACGATGACGACCTTCTAAAATTAGAACATTTCAAACCAAACGATATTGTAATGATAGTGTCAACTCCCCCAACTACTAATGATTTTACTAGAGGGCAGAAAAAAGGGCATAATATCCCAAAATATGAAGCTACCACTTTCTGGAACGAGCGGCCTTCTGTTTACTAGACAGACGCTCTACCACTGAGCCATAGCGGCTAACAATAACTAGAAAACGGCAAACCATGAGGGCGCAATTTACGCAGACCTTGTGCTATTTTATCAAAATACCAACAATCCTTGCGCAAGGAAAAATTCTTAATCATGTTCAATATTTATACCGATAAGAAAGGCGAAAAAATTCGGTATCATCATGGACTATAGTTGTTCAGCAGGTTGCGCTCGGCGACCCTGTTGTTGATATTATTTTCGAAATCGTGCATTATATTAGTTGTAGCAGCCGCCATAGCTCAGTTGGTTAGAGCGTGGGTCTAATAAGCCCAAGGTCGCAGGTTCGACCCCTGCTGGCGGCACACAACTTTTTATTGTGGACTAATGTTGGAAATATTACGCATTAAGATAGCGCTTTGTACAACTTTTACATAGTATATATTACCCAAAGCGTGATATGCTAAAAATGGTAAACTTACGGCAGTATTCCATTCCCTTATGTTGCCTAACGAAAGCAATTAGGGAAAAAAATTAATGTGCCGCCAGCAGGGGTCGAACCTGCGACCTTGGGCTTATTAGACCCACGCTCTAACCAACTGAGCTATGGCGGCTTACATTTCACTTGTTACCGCAAGATTTCCTATCTCAAAAGAACAACAGACTCTCAAAGTGCAGCTAAGGAAACAAGCATTGTCACCGATGATACGGAAGGCTATCGCAGACTTGATCGGTAGAAATTGAGTTCAATTAATCACGATAACGAATATCTTGCTCTGCAAAAAACTTAAACACCACTGTGGTTATTTTCTAACATCCACTACGAATTTGTGACTGCAGGACGAAAAAATGTTTCGTAATTGTAATACATTCTGCCCCGCCCATGTTGCTTCTTTGCGGGAGAAAATTATTTCAGGTGGAAATAGAGTAAATTGTCGCTCCGAATACAGCCCACAGGCTAAAATCAAGAAAGTAACAATCTTAAACGTGATCCAGCAATAAGCTGCTCGATTGCTGCAAGAGACGGCTCCATGACCTATTTTTTAGAACTTTGCAACTTTTATGATTGTAAATTGGGATTAAACTAGAGAATAGCACGTGAAAAAATGGTGCATAACGAGAGTAATGCAAGCCGCCATAGCTCAGTTGGTTAGAGCGTGGGTCTAATAAGCCCAAGGTCGCAGGTTCGACCCCTGCTGGCGGCACTAATTTTGGATCTATTTTATTTTGCTCATCGAAACAGTTCAACACCCAGACGCAATACTGTGCTTAATTAAAAAAATAATTTATCCTTGAAGTATCCCTCAAATTCTTCCAATATTTGCGTTTTGGTGATGAAAAAGTGAGAAAAACTGTCGGCTACGATTATGAAAGCAAGTTGTTGGTTTACTGTGGTAACTTGAAAATACGCTAATTATCCAGTAACCGTGGTAAAGATCTGCAGAGAGCATGACGTAGTGATGCGTGAGATTTTTCCCCGTTTTGCCTGGCACGGTTCGTCTTTCGGCGTCGTAAGTAGTTATTGTCAAAAGCTGCCTCTCGCGGCTGTCATATTATTTGCCTTACGTCTATCGGCGTATGATCGGTTAGAACGTTTCCGTCAGGGCAGCAGAGACAACGAAGAATGTAAAAAGTAGGTAAATGTAGTTATTATGTCAAACTCATCAGTTGATCCCTAAGGCAACCCTTAGCAACGTAACTGAGAAGTTTTAATTAACACTAAACGATCGTTAGCGGAAAAGTGCTTCAACATATCATTTGCCGGTTAAAACGTCATGTTGACAGAAGCCTTTGACACTCATTTTGCTTTGAAAGCGCTTTCAGAGGTTTTAATAGCGTAGTCCTTCCGGAAACTTTCTCATGAGGCAGGATTTGGCTGCCGAATCTTAACTAGGAGTATATAAAGATGTTATAGCAGAAAATATGATCGCTTTTCTTTCACTCTGCTGTCCTCGTCAGAGCCTAGAAGACACTCTAGCTTCACTAGCTAATTCATTCTGACCCTTTTAAGAGCGCCACTTTGCGATCCCAACTCATTTGAGTGGACAGTTCTACCTGATGGAGCTAGTCGCTCACCATCTCTAGTCGCGCGCGTTAGCTGAGTAGGGTTTATGTGCGCCGTAGTGTCCTTCCTCCCATTTTGTAGCCGTTTATCTCTGTTGAATTCGTTGCCCTCTCTTTCCTTGCGTGTTTTCTCCATCCGGGTCGTTATAACGATACAGAACTCGCGCTGTCGACACGGGATAACTATTATTGTCGTCCTTTTCGTCCTTCGTATGATCATAGAGGAAAGTGTGGATCCACCGCTTTATCGTATGATGCAGAAGTGCGACCGTTCGGTATAGCGGACTATTGCGCACAGCTCTTTTTTAATGCTTAGGACATGGCCGACAAAACTCTAACCGGCGTTATACAGCGGCAGACGCGTTTGTACTAATAAAGCAATTAGAGAAAGTCCTTTCTGATGCACCTGGTAGTTGGCAAAACTTAGCACGACGAAGAACTTTGATGCAAGGGATGTTTGGCGGAAATAATTAAGAAGCCATTTATTTCATTTGAGGACTTCATTTCACAATCCATATCTCATCTGTTCACTTGGTAACCGAGACAACATGTCACGAAATCGGAACTTTGCAATAAACTTTGAACACCATGTGAGCGGCTCCGATATAAAAGAAGGATAGATCGTAAATATCCTTATAGACAGTACTGTAATCTCTTATAGTTTGACAGGAGAGATTAGGATAGAACGACACGTCGCATCTGTCGTATGTAAATAATTTTTAAGGTAGGAGATATTTTGTCATTTCCCGTTCTCTGTACTATATTTTCACACGCTGGACAAATTGAATATACCGTACTTGAAAGCCATAATAAGAAGACAGCACTTCAAACTGAACTGTTCCCGCGCTCTACACGGCTCAAGGAGCTAATCGAATTGATCATTTGCAGATTTTTAGCTGGATAAAATATCTGAAATGAATGTCACGAATGCAACGACAGAAAGTCAACTGCGTATTCGATCGCTGGCATTACTCAGTAATAACAAGAGCGAATTTTTTACTCTATTGGGTTGTGGTCTGCTAGCCATGTTGACCAACCCGCTTATCATTTGGACCATATGGCGACAGAAGTCATTGCACACTGGCTGCTTTTCGATTATAGCACAATTGGCTTTGGCAGATTTCTTTGTTGGTCTTTCGTACACAATCACGATGACAAAACGCTTCATACGGTTGGGATTGGGCTCGGGTGAATTTATTTCGCGACTTCAATGTTCATTTGAAATGACCTTTAATTACTTCAGGTAAGCATGATATATGGTAATAATGTTTTGTATTACATCACCACAGATGCATACAACGGAATGAAATGAACGATGAGAATAAGATAAATTTATGTACCATTTCCATTTTAAACTAAACACTTTTGAAATCTAATTTTTCAGACCACATTCGAAACTCTTTTTTAACAGTAGAAAACCAGTCGAGAAATTCGGAAATTCAGAAAATTCTCCAAATTTCTCGAGAACAAATAGGAGCTGTTAATTTAGACTCATCTTAGTTATGAAAAGTGAACATAATAGTGCATCTCTGAGCAAAAGTTAGCATCGGTCGGCGGCTAGGGCGGCGCAAACCGCCCACCAAGCAATATCCCCCCACTATTTAGTGCGTACCAAAAAAAACCCGCGTCCTCGCGGCGAAAGCTTTTATGCCCCGCTCAACTTTGTCTATGAAGCAGCAAAGATTCAAGCGCCTAAACTTAATCTGCTAGGAGCTCCTCCGCAGGCTTCTTTAGAGTGACGGGAAATCTATCCGCGACGGTGCTCGGTTGAGAGTATCAACGAGGGTGCCGTGAACAATATCGCTGCCTTATAAACGCGATAGGCTGAACTCTAAAAGAGTTTAACATAAGAAAAAAGCAAATCATCGAAATACGACTGTAAAATTTTCAATATTTTGTAATATTTTAAAATCATTTTCAGCGCTAATGAAAAGTGCTATGCATCTATATTATTTGTTTCTCTTTATTTGAAAAAGTCATTAGACTGAAAACGGGAGAATACGACTTAATAATTGAACATAGTCAGCAATCACGCCATTGTGAGGACGCCTGGACTACAACCTACAGTATATTTAAAATATAACCATTACACTTGATAATTCACAGAACATATTAGCGTTTGTTGATGATTAATTGACGAAGAGTCTTTCAGCGAATCTGCTTCATTATGTCTCGCTTTGGCCATTGGATTTGAGCGCTTGTTAGGAGCTACAAAACCATTTTTCTATAATACTCACGAATGGAAAATAGCCCGAGTCACGTCAGCTATTGCTTGGCTGATACCAACTCTTGATTGCTGTTCGATGCTCATTGTGATGTTATCGAGCGACGCGGCTTTTGTTGTGATCTGCACCGCATCATCCGCTGTTACAACAAGTATGATTCAATTGTCGCTAAAAGAAACTTTATCAGCGTTTGGCTAAATGTAACGATTCGGAAAATTTTGAGTTGGTGAGGATCCGAGATCCAAACTCTGAATGAAAAGACAGAGGATTTTGGTAATTTTATTTTAACGAATCGAACTATTTAATTGCCTTCTTTTAACAACCTCTATTACTTTTGATTCGATTTTCAAAGATTTTAGTTTCTTAAGCGATTCAGAGGTTCAGATATGCAATTATTATTATTTTTATTACATCATTTGATTTTCACTTTCCTTACTCATTGATGCCTCATTCACGAAACCCGTTGAGAATTGAGGAGGTAGTATCACTTTAGCATAACCGTCACAGAAAGCGTTTCGATTTGGGGCATTGGGACATGAAGGATTTCAAGCTTTTCTGAATTCCTGGGAGTCTAGATTTCCCGAAACTACCATTATATCTTGTAATGAGCAAAATCCTTGTCATAAGTGTCTGTGTTTCAGTTAGTAGCGTTATTCCACAAAATTATTCACCCTTTGCTGCGTCCGTTCTATTTGAGAACAGCATTTATCTAAAAATATACGATTATATGATGTTTTTCTCTTAGGTTTCTTTTCTTTGCAACAAATAGAAAAAACTTGCACTGCCGCTGCTATTATCGTCACATACTGTTTGGCTGTTCTGACAATTTCCATTCAACTGAGAGCAGCGAAAAAGAAAAACAGCCAATCTCTCGCAGTGATGAAAAAGTATTTACAGGTAATATTTTCTGTTCTTCCTGAGAAATTTGAGTTACTTTTAGCTTTGGGAAATGTACCCAAGATTAGCAGCCTATAAAAGGGCTGCTTAGCGAGGAGTAATTTGAAATAAATTGACGTAATTCACAGTTAAAATAATCAACGATACATTCTTGACTGGGTAGGTTTTCTACCCCGTTTAAGTTTTGCAAGTTCAAAAGTTTTCTCACACTAGTGAACTTGATATATTTCGATAAAAATGCTTTGACACTGTATATATTGGATCGTGATCAAAATACTTTATTGACCTTGAGCTGATTAGACAGACAAAATTTGAGAATATGTCAGTGTAGTAACTTAACTAAACAAACAAGGTTTTATCTTAGTTCAAGCTCAGTAATAGTAATATTTAACTAAACTGCGTTTCGAAATTTTATCAAGTTACAAAATAAGTTTCAAAATGAACTAAGTCGCAATATTGCAATATATCCGCCTTAAGACCGACTTTAACAGACACATTTCTTCAAATCACTGTATGATGCGAAATTTTTGCTATTGCACCTATGAAGGAAAAGTATTTCAGCTGAAAATGGTTCGCTTGTTGATCGCGCTCGCGGTTGTGTATTTGGTACTGCAGGTGGCAACGAGAATATGGCTTCTTTGCCTGGCAAAGCTGCCGCCCGAGCAACAAGTTAAAATCGCCCCACCGTTACGCTCATTTATGGTGCTTAACAGCGGGATCCATTTGTTCGTTTACATCAGGTCAGAAATATTGTCAGTTGATGTAGTTTAAGAATGGAATATATTAAGTGTGCGCTTAATCCAACGGTTAGAGGAAGGATGGCGAATGGCAAAATGTATGTCAATGTCGCGAGTTGTCCGAATCCCATTTATTTGCCCTTGTCCGTCAAACCTGCAGTATATCGCAGCTTCATGTTTGTTTATTTCAGCACAAGTACAAACTTTAGAGAAACGTTTGTATTGTTATTTCGATTAAAGGCATTTTCCAATGGAAGCCCCAGACAAGCGCATACTACAAATTCCAACTGAAAGACCAGCTAGGTATGAATTTTTCACGTATTCGCTTGCCGTTTGGAATTATGAAAAAGAACAAATTTTAATGCTGAATACCGGTTTCAAAATCTGCAATAGTTTGAAATGTATTTATTTCAGATATAAATAGCGCAATTTTTCGCTCATTACAACAGCGATAAATACGCAAAATCATTTCATATTGATGCTTAATATTAATGGTACAAAAAACTGATAGTATTTCGGCATTGCACAAGAGCGAATATAAAGCGAACATCGGCAGTCAGCCTCATCTCGAAGCTGCATCAACCATGCGAAGTCGAAGACATCTGACCGGCTATAATTTCTAAGACTTGATCTTGAAACTATAGTCAAAATTTCCCGATCAGTAACAATAAATCGTTTATTGAATAAGGTATACTGCTTTGAAAGTCGATAGCGCTTCTTTCTGTCAGTTTGCGCACATAATAAGCAAAAAATGACTATCATTCTTGGCAGAAAACGGTGTTCAAGTACCGAAAAGCGAGCTCATATTTACTGACTTTGGTGCTTGGCATGATTTCTTGTTATCGATCGAAAAATGTTGACCTTTTGTATTCGTTCAAGATTCTGCAGCTAAACACAAAGTGTTCTAATATTGCCATTTAAAATAATTTGTTTGATGCAATGTGTGTGAATATTTTACGGTTTCGCGCTTATTACATAGCACTGATGATTTTCGCGATTTTTCGGTGAAGATGAACCACTAAAAGATTACTTTGTGTGCTCTTCATTCAGGATAATTTATTTTGATATTTTCTAACGATTTTCGAATGGATAAGGGTTTTGCCATAATTTTTACCTTCTGTTCTTACGAAGAGTTAATTTCGCACACGTTTACTATTTTCTCAAAGTATTTTTATTCATTACTAGCAGACCCGTGGAAATTTTCCACAGGTTGCTCCATAAAATTGGAAAACGCTACAATTTACACTCGCGCGCAGTAATTTCACGACTGTTTTCTACGCCGATCATGTGCGTCGCTTCCATTTCTAATTGGTCGATCTGCAGCTCTGTCTGGCCCTATCGCGCTTCAAAGTCGAACTTTCTTGATTACCACCCTTAACCGTTGAACGATTCGAAATTAGACAGTTTTTGACGTTCACCGGGAGAGGACGCCCGCATCGGTTAGGACCGCGCAGATTCCGACGCTTGCCTCAAAGGAGCCCCGAACCGTACTAAAAACGCGCAGATCCCGATGCTTGCCACGATGGGGCCTTGGTTCGTAATAAGAAAGGGCAGTTTCCGACGATCGCCACGAGGGGGCGCTCGGACCGGGTTCGGGCCAAACAAAACGCTGACACACACAGACTGACAAGAGTAATTATATATAGAGATAATCGTTCAACAGATAGCACGCGTCCCAAATTGCGCAAGTTTCATTCAGTATTTCTTTGGACTGAGGCTACATAAATTTGTTTGATTGTCATTTGCTTTCCATCTTATTGTATTTACAGTAAAGTTTCATTATGCGAGTGTCAAGTTTGCATTTACTGCTGTTTTAACGTCATTGACAATTTGTTTGTTTCATGTTGACACTCCTTGATAGTTTGAGTAAAGATGAATATTTTAACTGCACAGAGAGTTGCAAATATATATCATCTTCAGCACATCAAAGTATACAAAACAAAAAAGTGGTCAGAAGAAGTATAGGATTGTTTGACTAAATGAATTCTGGGACCTGCCCACTGGGTTGATTACATTTTCCACTTCAGATTTATGGTTTCTGCTCCCCTGTCATTCAGTGAATCTTAAAGAAACACACACCTTCTCCAATTATTAGCGCAGTTTCCTTGTAATCACAATTCAACAAAACATTTCCTGAAAAATATAATAGCAGCGAGTGGTTTCGATCCACCGACCTCTGGGTTATGGGCCCAGCACGCTTCCACTGCGCCACGCTGCTGTTGTGTTCTTGGATATTTGCTCACTTAAAAATTTCCAGAACTCGAGTCCTGAAGAAAGCGATTGTGCCTTTGATTGTCATATTTCTAGCGTGATATCCGATGTTTGTTGAGCACCTCAAAACCTGATCTAGTGTCAATTTCCACGACGCTTAATAATTATAGGCCACCACGTTTCACCTTGAAGACTATTTTTAACTCTTTGCAACTGACACTTCACACTGTCACTATCATTAAGGAAGGCTAGGGTAGCAAAAATCAATTGAACAATTGCTTTGATACACTCCGATAGCAAGGCTTCCCCAGGATATCTTGGTGATCTCCATTTTACCAGCGTTGCTAGTTAAATGAGAAACTAAGCTTTTCAATTTGGTTAAAAACTCAGTCGGATTAAAGGCAAAAAGCCAGAAAGGTTCAGAAATAATCGAACAAAAAGACCAAAACAATCGAAAGTTGAAATGAACTCTCGTTCAATAGGCCAAAATCGGTCAAATGACATCTCATTCGTCCACTAGATCGTTTTAGCGTTTTTGTTTGATTATTTTTATTCCTTTCTTACATTTGATTCCTGCGCAGCTGCCATTAACACACTATGAGCAAGCTAGATCACTGTTAGTTGTCGATATTTCATTTCCTTTCTAGCAGACAGTTTAGAGTAAATAGGGATGAGCTAGGAAATTCTAAAGAGAACCTTTATCTTTTTCACACAAATGTTAGCAGTCCTCAGTACGTCGACAACTCGCTCTGCATTTCCACTAATCGCCAAATTACAACTCCGTGAGTCCTACAACGATCGCTTTTAACACGGTAGATGCGTTTTCGCAGCTTTAATGAAGTATCAATTCGGTGCGGCAATTTTCAATACAAGTAAAGCTACGCAAGAATATGTACGAAAAAGGACACGTCGACAGAAACGCGATGAAGAGTCGTTAGCAAAATTGATTAACGTCAATTTTAATTATTTTATTCCATTTTATGTTTACATTCATGGTATCCGATGCAAATAGCGTACATAGATAGTTGTCTTTAGCGTTAGGATTGAAAGCGAAAGATGTCATTTGAACAATTTTGATCATAAGTATTCTGAAAATCGACGACAGGAGTGCATGGAATCTGGCACGGTTAACGCAGGGTACCCTCCTTCCTCTTTCCATAACTGACTAGAAGTAAGAAATTGTTACAGCAAAGCTATTCTTCGGCAGTACTTTTTTAATTAATCGCTTTTTTCTTGCTGGATACATTGAAGGATAGTTGATTCTTAATTATTCCATTTTACCACGGTATCTGTTATGCGTGTGTGTACTCTTTTTGTGAATGTTTCAAAGTCGTAGGTTCTTTAGGATCGTATCACAGTGTCTGTAAAAATGCTTAGATTTCAGGCAGGCGCTCGGCTGGTTAATTGAGCGACGATTGGCTTGCAAGCAATTGGAATTTAGGAATAAGCATGCTGATTCGAAGCGTCCTGTTGCTGGCCGTATTGGTGTCTTCGACCTACGCGCTCTATTTTCACATAGCCGAAACCGAGCGAAAATGTTTCATCGAGGAAATTCCAGATGAAACAATGGTCATTGGTGAGTTTTTCATGAACTTAAAGCATATTTTGTGAGCTGAAGGGGGTGTGTGGCGATCTCGAAATCGGCTTAAGAGTTCTTGTTTCATTGTGATTATTGTTTGTAATCGACACAGAATGATAAATATTTAAAGAAAATACAAATAAACTCTGCAATTTTCATCATTTCTGCAGTTCTTCTCTTGGAATAATAGTCAGTTCGTTGATGAAGAACTTAAGCCTCATTTTTTGGCTCCGCATGCATTTGCTCAGTTGCATCGAAAGCCAAATATTGTTTTTGGAGACAAAAGTCTGCGCATATCTCCAGCTGAAAGGAGTTTATTGTATACTGTTTTTAGTAATCCATGATAAGTAGCTTAGGGTTAATTACAATATAAACCTATATGACTCGCAGCTAGCTTTTCACTGGTTGCTGAAGACAGTATACGACGCACTCTTAGCTTTAAATGATCGCAATTTCCCATTAAAAGCACAGCAGCTGTTATGTTTCTCATCCTAATTTCTTAGTCAGTAACAGGAAAATGGAACGTTGATCCCTTAGCGATTAATGTTAACAGTGTGAACCACGCAGCAAACTTGCTCAATTTAGTTTTCGATAGTAAGCATGCTACAGTGCTCTCAGCGGTTCTTTATTACTGAAAAAGAAATTTTGACGATAATGTCGGATTATTGACGCCAGCTGCATTAATTTAGGCAACTACAAGGTACAGCTGTTCGACCCGAATACGAAGGGCTACGCCGACTATCCGGGCATTGGAATGCACGTGGAAATCAAGGATCCCGATGACAAGGTGATCCTGAGCAAGCTGTACACGAGCGAAGGAAAGTTCACCTTTACTTCGCATTCTCCTGGCGAGCACGTCATATGCCTCTACTCCAACTCCTCTTCTTGGTTCAGCGGCGCTCAGCTGGTTGGTCTTATATTTGCTTTACTTACAGTGCAATTTGTTAATAATTGTTTCGGTTATAACGGTATTTCGTTTATAACGGTCAAGATTTCCAGTCCCAAAGCGTACTTTCCCATACAAATAAGCTCGATTTTACCGGTATTTCGCTTATACGAGTCAAAACTTGCCGGTCCCCGATAACCGGTATAAACGAATTCCATTGTATATATATTTCTCTGGAGAAGCGGCCTTCATATAGCTATGGCAGTTATCGTCGAAATTTGCTAGTTAGTAAGAGGAAATCTTAGATTGAATTAGGCAAACTACCTCGAAAGTCGATAGCGACTCTTACTATCAATTTACGCTCGCAAAAGCCAAGAAATGATTATCAGTCTTGGTGAAAAACGGTGTTCAAGCACCGAAAAGCGAGCTCATCCTCAACAATGTCGCCTGACGAGATTTATTTTTACTGAAAAAATTTGAATAAACGTTCAAAGTTATTGTTAAATTTGAGAATAACAGTGAAAAGAGTGCCAAGTTACATCTCAGCCACATATAATCGCTTTTAAAGTTTATTCCTACCTCATTGCGCTTGCAAATTGCAATACAGTAGATCTCTTTTATACCGGTAATTCGCTCATTCTGGTGAATTTGGCCATTCCAGAGCATATCTTTCCATACAATGAAGCGCTTTTATACCGATATTTTTGGCTGGTTCCATAAATACCACTATATACGTATATCACTGTAGATATCGATGAATAAAGTTGTCATTTTCAGCGAGTGCACATGGACATCCAGACGGGTGAGCACGCCCAGGACTATGAGAAGGTGGCTGCAAAGGACAAGCTGAATGAGTTACAGCTGCGTATCCGCCAGCTTCTCGACCAGGTTGAACAGATCACCAAAGAGCAGAACTACCAGCGGGTAAGATGCTCCCCCTTTTTAGAAAAGCGACTAACACCAGTGGGGCAATATATCATTGTCATGCAAATAATAGAAAATCGACGACGTGCGCAGCCATTAGTTGCTCAGGCGCTCCTATGTTTTGTATTGCCGATGGTAAATATTGGTCCACTGGTGTTAGACGCTTGTCCTTTTTATAGTCAAAATTTCCAAGTGGACAGCAAGAAAGACAAGTTTTTGTTTTATTCCCTCTGAATCAAACTCTATAAAAATATTTGATCGCTAAGGAAAGCGATGCCTTGAGAAGTTGATATTGGCTGGAAACAGCGTGCGGCTTACTATTGCACTACCATTTATCTTAATTAGTAACTGTTGTATTATGCTTCATAACCCTTACATTCAATTAGAACGCTAGTTCGACAAAATAGAAGGCAAGGGATACAAAATATGATGAATAGCGGTGTATTTTACAAGCTGAAAAGTTTCGAGTGTAAATAATAATTTCAGTATCGAGAAGAGCGTTTCCGTGCGACATCGGAGTCGACGAATTCGCGCGTGCTGTGGTGGTCGATGGTTCAGACTGTGATTCTCCTGCTGACCGGCTTCTGGCAGATGCGCCATCTCAAGGGATTCTTCGAAGCCAAGAAGCTCGTCTAAGTGCCGCTAACTTCCTTTCGTCTTGTAGTTTTGTCCCTGGTGATAAAATGCAATTTCTCCTTGTGTTCCTTCTTGTCTGCGTAGGAAAGCCAATTGTTGTCTCTTTTATATCTTTTAATTTTCTGTCTCCTTTCTCTGCCAACTTTTTGCGATACACCGCCGCCGAATGACTTCTTTTCGTCTTCATGTGACAATTTCCTATCACTGAAACAGTTGTGTTTTTGATCAGGAGAGTAGTCAAGCGAAGGCTAATTTTATTTCTGCCTCCTTTTTGTAATCATTCTTTTGAGATGGAACGTTGTGCAAAAAGAAAATAAAGCCATTTGGGGCGCGGTTCTCGAATATAACTCTCCTCTCTTCTTAATTGGAAAATTAATGAAATGATCATTTCGCAATGTTCCATAGGTAAATATACCCTCTAGGTATTATATATGTTATATCATGTGGTTTTGCCTGTTATCTTATTGGATAAGTGATTCTTCAGGGGCTATTCGTCAGTCTTGACACCCCCTTGTAAAAGAAGTTTATTCAAGCTTGCTGTGCCGCATTGCTTGACGTGGAAGAATCGCTTAAATTATAATTGACTCCTGAAAATTTCCTGGATTACCAACCGGGTTTTGGCCTCTTTATTAACTTATCATTTATTATGATGCGCGCCTATCTTTTTTCGAGCGCGGAGCTCCAACCAACAAGTGTATTTATTGATTATTCGCGTTGTGCGACTGATGATGATGATGATGTTGTTCTTGTTGCTTTTACCGTGTTTTCGTCATTAATAGGAGAAAGGAATTCAACGATTAAAAATGTTGGTTTTTTCTATTGAGGTTGTGTTTTGCCCTTTTATGGATTTTTTCGATTTTGCTGCTTCATGGAGCTGCTGTTTGTCGATTAATAGTAAAACAGGTGGTTGATAATGCTTTGATCGTTTAAATTCGTTGCTTACATATTAATTTGCATGGCAAAAGATGAGCGACAATTTTAACGAACGATGCATTTTTAGCCGTCTGTGTTACAAATCACACAGAAACCATGGAGTTTTAAAAGTCAAAAAATGCTTAAAGGGGTGCAATATGACCGCTACTACATCATAACGCGCGATGTTGTATTGTGAAGTTGTTGACATTTTTTGTTTATGCGGTTAATGGGGAGATAGCAATAAAAGTATTTTTCCTATTGACGTACAGAATCGTTAATGGTCGCGCCTGCGCAATGTGTAATGGTATCAAATCCCACGGCAGATACAAGCAACGCAGTTTCTATCGGATATGGTTATTCGTTGCAACATATTGGCTTGACAGCTTCCGGTTTCTCGAACACCAATGCTTTGTTGCGCAAGAAACAGTTATTTATGATTTGATTTCAGTTATATTTATTATTATCTATTGGGTGTAGAGTAAATTTGAAAAGCGCGTTGACTTTAATACTAATGAGATTATTGAATGTTAAAGTTAACCATAAAAATGAATGCTTGAGAATGACTATTAGCTTGACTATGAGAGCTATTAGCGGAACGAACTTTCAAATCGAACCTCGGATTGCAAAGGGTTAGATGTCCAAGAACATGCCTATCTGGGCTTTTATTCCTTCCGATTCCAGATTAAAGTCACGTGATCTGTAATGTCACTTCCACGCATCTGGTCCAGAAGTCGACTTGCCTTTTGCTCATCCAGACGACACTTTGCGGATATAGCTGTACGTTTTCAATAGGGCACTTGTCAATTGGCGGCAGCAAACGCTCAAGGACATGGTGTAGCTGCATTGGTAACAATAATTCTGGCCAGATTTATAGGCATTGCAATAAGGATATGCAACATGCGATTGAAATGCATTGATAATTCTTCGTGCATGTGCCAGAATTATTTCCCCACTGCATCAATACCATTTCATCTATTATTAGGCCACTTTTTATATTAAAAAAGGATATTTTTCTATATAGATGTTACTTTTAAAATATTATTATTATGCCCTTTACTGATATATAAAATTGTTCCTGATTCAATTAACTTTCACACTTTTAGAGTCGTAGACGTGGTATTGTTGTCGGCTTGTTCGAAAATGCGGAGAAGAATGCTCCATCGACTTCGGACAATTTAACGGCCGCTTCAAGGGAAATCAACGAACGTAGCGGCGGCACCCTCTTGAAGCAGCTGAATTAGTAATTTTAGTCTATTTTTGGCGTAGTTTTAGTCTCAGTTTTGCTTAATTGCTCATTCTCAAAAATTTCTTTTCAGCACAAAACCCCTGAAGAATGGTCATCAAAGGATACTCTACGGCTTAGATAAGGTTCGTTACCGTTCAGTTTATAATGATCGTGAAAACAGTTATTTTTTTTAAATGTTTCATCATTTTTCCTTTCGATATATAAATCTTTCCACCCTAATTCATTTCTTCTTTTGCATTATATCTTTGTTAACCAGCGGATAAAAGGTAACGCATTCACTGCTGCACATAAGGTCCTGGCAGAAAATGGAAATCGCTCATTATTACTACATTTAATATTTGGTTGCGTAAAACTTCGAAATTATATCAATTTTATCTTGCTTAGGCTAAGCCAGTCTAAACATTCTCATTTAATAGGTTGATCGGTTGTACCAAATTATGCATTAAGTGAAAAGAATAGAACACTGTATGCTGTAGATAACAAAATCATCAGTGACACTCATTTTGACGGAACGGTTGTATCCATGAAAACGAGAAGTTAAGTATCTCTTGCATGCGACTAATAGCTAGCGGCTGGTGGCAAAGAAAAATGTCAGTGTAACGATATTTCAAAAAAAATTTCACAGTCACTTTGTCTTTGTAGGAAAATTGCGGATTTTATCTGAATTTTGCAGTCTGATGAATCCCTGGTGTGCTCGGTGGTTGGTCTTGGCAAGAAAGCTGCTGGAGTCGACACGAGTGAGCAGATCCACGAGGGCAAGGATTCGGTCAGAAGAGCCGTCGCTGGTCCGTTTATTTCTTACTCTATTTGGAATCACCAGAGACCTTTTCAGCCGGCGTCTCTGCATTGAAATCTGCTGGGGTGACGATGATTCAAGTGGACTCGTGCGGTCATCCCGATGGTACGACCACATTGATTTCTAAATGAATATTTGATATTCATTATCAGCATACAGGGGAAACTTTTCGATCAGTAACGAGCGTCGAGACCAAATACCGTATAACGCCAAATTTAGCCTATCTTCAGCACGCAGTACGTCAAGGGAAGTCTCAGGAAGGACTGTTTTGCCGTTACTGAGTGGAAAATTTACCCTATATTTTTACTTCTTTCGTTGCAAAAAACCAAGTCTTATGAATTAAGATCTTTGATCTACGATATCACAGGATGAATGGCAGTGCATTGTTTGCATTTTGCCAAATCAGGATATGTCGCTCAAATCAATCGAATGAATCTGATCACTCAAAGGTTTCAGTAGAGATTATTTTAGCGGCCGCTGAAGGTGCAGTGCTGTCGTTGCATACTTACGACAAGTTGAAGTCCGTCAAAAGCCGAGATCCGCTTGTTCGAATAGAACCACTTGTCCTAAATGGAACGTAAGTATTTTGTGTTTTAAGTCGATTGCGACATTTTTCGAAAAAAAATTGATATACTATAATTTTCAAATAGTTTCCATATTAGTTTTACGGAAGGCAATCTATTCCATTTTGCGCATTGGAGAAGTATAGCTCAAAGGGCACATTGAGAGAAACACCAAGTTGATCTGAATATGCGCATTTGATGACGTGTAATCTTGATATAGCATTTTTTACCCGAATAAACTTTGAATGAGATAAAATGAAGATAGTACGATTGACACGTTTCATTTTAAACATCTAAATTGTCTTTTATGTACTCTTGATCATTTTATACGCAGAAATTTGAAATTATATTACATCACAACTTGTAACAGTCTGAACATCCTATTGCCCTTGGTCACTTGAAATTTTTATTCCTTTAGAGCTCTTTTTATACAAATCATGTCAAATTCCAATTCTAATTTGTCAATTGCATAAACTGAGGCCGACTTGCGGACTGACTTTAGTTTCTTTTTATACCAATTTTTGGGTTTCTGTCTGAAGGAGCGTCTAATCGGGAAATCTATTAGGCTTAAGAATTGTCATGGAATAAATAACTCGGCTATTTCCTCTATGTTAAGCGATTCACCAAGTCACTCATGGCGAGAAGGCATCGTAATGGCGGAGAGCCAAAATATGGCCAGAACGTGGATGGATATGCCAGCGAACAAGCTAACACCGACAGAATTCTGTGCTCAGGCCAAACTACTGTTTCCTAACGCTCTGATACGGTAGAATATTCGTTGGAATGATGTCAAAATGATCAATGAGCTCATCTTTCACCAACACGCTCAAAATGAATATTATTTGAATGGGGTGTGTTGATATGCTTTTAAATTAATGCTTTGTAGCTTGTCTATTATGAACAGTATATCAAACAAACATTTTCAGTAAAGCGTGTCTGCTTCATAAAATTTCATTGTTGATACTACCGACTAATCTACTCATGACTTCAGCGATACCGACTGGATCAGAGAGCAAGGGATGCTAGCGTTCTTGGCAGTGGCATCTGGCAGTAGACAGCCACCCAAGTTTTTGGAAGTTCACGTTGAACCAAAGACAGTCGATAGTAAAGATCAGAGACCTGTGGTTCTTGTTGGCAAAGGCGTCACATTCGATACGTAAGCTAGCGCTTTCAGTATGAAAGTTTACTGAACAAATGTGTATCATAAGAAGAAGACCGATCAAGCATTTACAGTGATCAATTGGGATACGCTTTGTTGATCACTTGAGTTTGAGTTTGCCCACCAAATAGTTGTACTAATATAATTCTTAATTTCTTTCTTAGGCTGCTTATTGCTGAAGGAGCACATTTTATCGAGCTCCAGCTGTATCGACCCTCACACCTAGTGCCGTTCTTTAATGGATAGAATGATCGCGATAGACCTTTTAATCGATTTTATACTAATTTTTGCATCACATGTATAGTAAAGTTGTACAGTACTTGATAGAAATATACAATTTTTACTTTGTGAAGGGCACTTTGCAATTCAAATATTTTCCAATTCAAAGAGGACATTCTCTATGTAGATTGAGTCGACAAATGACATATTTGAATTGGAAAACGTCCATAACAATGTGGAAATGGTAAATATCATTGCGTCAAGTACATGTTCAGCTAAAGGGGAGGGTATGAAGAGACCATTACGTACTTACACTGCTTCCTTCTCAATTACAGCGGCGGTATATCGATAAAGCCGTCTGCGAGCATGGATATGATGCGAGGCGATATGGGCGGCGCGGCTACTGTACTAGCCGCCGCCTATGGCGCCTCGAAGTTGTCCCTGAAACGCAAGGTCATCGTTCTGATTCCGCTGACTGAAAACATGCCTGGTGGCAACGCCATTAAGCCAGGCGATATTGTTACCGCGAGGAATGGAAAAAGCATCAAGGTCAGTTTCATTCGCTTTTCCATAGAGTTTAAAAAACACTTTAAAATAACACCGGTAATTTAATTATTCATTCGGCTTTAGCTAAAATATGCGGGGCATAATTCAAAATTTTCGTTCTTTCTTAAAAATTAAATGCTAATGTGAAAGAATTCCTTATGCATTCTTGATTATCATCTTACATCCTTTATTTATGGGCTGACTTCATTCAAGTACTTTTGACACCTACTATGGTCTTGAGCAGTACCTTGTATGAGAAGTGTCGAGCTTCCCTCTCGTGGACTTATCCATCATTCATTCGTCAGTGTCTCGGTTGCTACCTTTAAGCCAAAAACTGATCAAATACAGTAGAATTCATTTACTTTGGTATTTTGTGTATACTGGTAATTTTGGACGGTCACTCAAGCACCAATAAAAAACGTATGCCACTGTAATATTAAAGAATTTTTGTTTGGTAATCAGAAAAAGTTAATTTTAGATCGATAACACAGATGCAGAGGGTCGTTTGATCCTGGCTGACGCACTGTCCTACGCCGATTCATTTAATCCTGAGACAGTCATCGATGTGGCCACTCTGACTGGTGCTTGTCACATCGCATTAGGTGCCGCTGCTAGCGCTGTTTTCACGCCCAGCGATCGAACCTTCAACGCGTTGCAACAGGTGTGTCACGGTTTGCGTTCTGTACCTGTTTTGTCCTCACAGCTTAGTAGACTTATGTTGTACCCGTCCCAACATAGAATCAAATAACACAGCTTTTATCTCAATGCTTCGAAGAGCAGAAACACACTTATTTTGGGTAAACATTGCGAAATGACAGAGTTGATTACTGTGTGCATGTATTCCCGTTGGGACCTAGTAGGGATTTGAACACCCCAACAATTTGGTATAGCTTCGAGGACTGATATGAAATGGTTAAGCACAGCCAGTGTCCGTTCATGTAAATGCTCATTTCAGGCGGGCACAGATGCAGGCGATCGTTTTTGGAGAATGCCGTTGTTCAAGCACTATCGGAATAAGATGAAGACAAGTAGCGCCGATTTGTGCAATATTTCCAAACCGACCGCTGGTGCTGGTTCGTGCACTGCAGCTGCGTTTCTTAGTGTAAGATCCGGAGAAATTATACCGTTTATTATCTTGCATTCCATTTCATAAACCTTGCATGCAATTGGTCACTCTCCCATATCATTTCTTAAATCTTACAGTCTCTTTCATCATCTCTGCACTCAATTAGACCACTACTGTGACGAAATAGATAGTCACATTTACGAAATGATATGCAAGAGTGACGAATTATGATAATAAGCGGTGTATATCCGAAGATTTTCGATCATTTTTAGGAATTTACTACATGCGATAATTGGGTTCATATCGACATTGCCGGCGTTGCTGGCTTAGTTGCACCGGACGACGAAATTCCATACATTAAAGGAACTATGACAGGTGAGCCCAAATTCAAGCAACCTTTATTCGATTGACCCTCGCCGCATTTGATGGTTATTTGGCTTTTGGTTCAGATAGCATGGAATTTTGAATTATTAGGTACAATATTCTATAGCCGCATTGTTTTGCGTGTTATCGGTTTTACATACTTTGAAGTTGTAATTATTCGAAAATTTTGTTTTGGAGATATTTTATTCCATCTTAGTGTACTTTTTCAGGGCGACCAACACGAGCGCTGATCAAATGGCTTCTTAGTCTAAAGTGAAGACAATAGTTTTCCCAGTTGAATGATGCACGCTATATTCTTCCTAAATAAGAAAATTTCCATTGAAAAAATACGTTAGTCATTTTTAATTAGACTATTTGCAACTGCGGTCCGTTTGCAGTGTTGCAATCCAGAGAATGTAATCTTTTGCAAAAGAGAAACATCTTACAAATGGAACAAAGCCAGAGTTTCTTTAGGTCGCATTCAAAATATTGGCGCGTAAATTTTTCGCTCTGTAATGTGCTGTTTTGTACGAAGAATATTTTTAATCATTCATCATTCCCTGGCTAGTCACGAATAGACTCCATAAAAAGTTCCTTTTATTGATTACTTCTGTACTGTGCCAGTTTCAAACATAGCTATGATACCAATAGTTTTCGTACAGTTGTTGAAGCAGCAAACTGCACGATCAAAAGCGTATAAAGAATATTCGCATGAAAGTAATTAAGGCATTCTCAGCATTCGATGGCGTTGAAGTAGAATTTTGCATTTTGTTATTTATTTTTAATAAACTCTGAACAACACCGAAATGTCGAAAACAATGCATGTCAGTCCATGTTTAACGAAGAGTCGAAAACTATAATTATTTGTTTAAGGATTCAACTGAATTGAATTTTAATATCGCTGTAGACGATATGAATTCATTAAAGCTAATCAGTTTGATCATATTACTAGAATACAAATGTCTACATGCCTGCATAATTATGCAATAGTCACTATGGAAACGATTTAAAGTTGTAGCGCGCTGCAATGTCGACACGAACTTTCGCTCTTCAGCGCNGAATGCGGCAAGTATTCAAACTTCTTTTTCAAGAAGCACTGCGCTGTCGCGGTCCATCTCAATGAGACCGACTGGATGCTCGTTCTCGACGCTGACACTGCCGTCGTTAATCCGAATCACTGCATCGAAGAGTGGATCGACCCCTCTGTCGACCTCATTTTCTCCGAACGCTTTTACCACTGGGAAATTATAAGCGGCAACTATTTGGTCAAAAATACCCCTTTCGCTTATAAGTTTTTGAAACGCTGGGCCGATTGGGAGCTCTTGCAGCACGAGAATAGCTTCACCGGTTACGACAATGGCGTTTTGCAACTACTCATACTGGAGACAGTGAAACCGGAAGCTACATCGGAAATTAATGTGTGCGACCTTATATGGAAAAATGCGACGACGTACGAGACATATCTGGCATATGTGACGTGTGTGAAAATTGCGCTCGGCGCCAGAAGACATTTTCCTGGTAAGTCAAGACAACATTACGAGTGACGAATAGTTTAATCTTTCACGTTCATCGCATTCTTAACTTGGCTGACAGATGCATCGATGCTCGGGATTTACACCCCACCTACCGTAAACCTTCCCTTGGCGACCGCTAACTGCAGAAAATTATTTTTAAACCCCAATATTTCGAAAATTGTGCTTTGGTGACAACGCACACAGTGAATTTTTAATATCTTTGGTATACTTAGCGACCGTCTAGAAAGGCCTACTGTATGTGAGGTGTAAGTTCAGGCTATTGATCTTATTAATTGAAAGAATTTCCATTACTTTTAGGCCAGTTACTTATATACCGTCGCGCGCATGGCTGGTCACGCGATGGCATTATTATATCGGATGACAGATGGTGCGAGCTAGACTTTATGCTTCATGGATACAAAGCGAACGAAATCGGAGAAGGAGGCTGGCAGTCTCCTTTCGAACGGGCCTTCAACTTGTCTGAATGTGGAAATGGCTCGGACGGCTGGCACTGGCGCAAAGAGAAGCGCGTAGATGTAGAGACGATGAAGAAAATTATCAGCGATTCGGAGAAGTATTTTGCCAGTATTTTTCCGAAAGAAGCACGCGAGCTTCCCTGGCTCAGCTACGCCGACGTTGGCGAGTGCTGGCCTCATTGCAATGTTTAGCATTACTCATTGATACCTCGCAATTGGTGTGTCACTATTAATTTATGAATAATATCTCATTCTCTGCTTGAATACCCTCACGAGACTGAATCGATGGCGTAAGGAGTCGTAGAAGTTTGTCTAATAGTTCGACAGTCCTTTTAAATTGAGAGATCTGACGCGGCAGGCGAGACTGGCAAATGACTTCAACCTACTGATGTCCCGATTTAAAATTAATAATAATAATGACGATTGATCAAAGAAGTTTCGATAAAGCTATTTGGAACATGAAATTCACTGTAGCAGAGTTGAGCTTGAAAAAGATTTTCGTACTGTTGTTTTAAGTGACGGCTTATCACAATATGAATGTGGGCAGTGGACTCTTGAGGACTGCTTCCCTAAAGCAATGCAACTGTAAACTAAGCATAGCAGACCGTGTCCTACCTCTCCGATACATAATCAGATGCTGCCCAAATTTGGCACTCAGTTAGATGAGCTCGAATTTCAGGGGCTGAACTTTCCTCTAAGAAGCTCAGGGCTACGGTAGTCATGTGATGACGCGGGAAACAGTTCACCAAGTGAAACTTTCAAACTCTTTCAAAGTATGAAAAGTCCAGTTTTGGGCAGTATTAAGTTGGTTCCAGGTTCAATTGTAACTACATTCAAAATCTTTCCTATGAAATCCATGCCAAAGTTCGCCGATCTGGCGCCAATTTGAATATAGGCTGTCACTGCTTGCAACTTCTTACTTGGTACGTGACTACTTCAAGTTTGTGTTTTCGAATATTTTGAAGATACTGATACTGACTTATGCTATTGTGTTGCACGTGCATCGTCACGCTTGTTACATTATTACCTTCGTCATGTTCATTTAATATTGTACATTCGTTTCGTTTAACGTAATAAAATTAAACTGCCAACAGTACACGTGCTTGTTGATGCATATGGGATTGTTTAATACTTTAATGGATATCGTTTGATAGCATTTTACAATTATTTTCGTCTCTCAAAGCTTTATTTATGCGAACGGCAATCGAATTACATTGAAATTGTAGATCATATCGAGGTTGCTTCGAAACATAATTCAGTATCGTTAACCTGCTATAAGTACGACTCATTCATGCAGGTTGCGACGAGCTGAAAAGCAAAATTTTAAAATTATTTGAATATCAGGGCCTTAGACAGCCAAAATCAATATACAGAAGGAGCTGATAACGTCGAGTACCTACGAATTATAATATAAATAAGAATTAAGAATGTCATTCGTAAGATTTTCTTACCTCTCGTCGGGAAACATTGTCCACTCTTGCACTTGTATCCCGGCGGACAAGTACCAGACATGGCGCAAGAGCGCGGTGTCGGCACGAGACATTGGAAATTGACGCAACTTTCATCTTTCCTCGAGCATCTTTTTTGGTTGTTGCACGACTCGGCTGCTGATGACGGCATGAGCAGAGCAATCTTAATTCGCAATACTTAAGTTCTATAAGAACTCACAACAAGAAAATAACTCAAATTTTTGTTATATAGTAAGAGAGCGCAAAGCAGAAACGAAGACAAAAAATTTAGTTTTCGCTCGATCAATCTTAAACCATTTCAGGTGTAGTGAGCAACTTGGGTAAAAATCTTCGTGCAATTCGCAATCTAAACGCATGCGCTATATTCGCGGCGCAGGCTTTGACAGAAAACGGCAGCGATACTGCAGCAGTATACTTTCAGAATGCGTGCATAGCTCCTGATTTTTTGCTCAATTTAGCGCTTTTTTTCTCCTAATGTTGCTCACAAAATGATTCAAGATTTACCGCTCAGCGATGGTCATCAAAGGTACCTACCACCACAATCAAAACGATAAGGCGAAGGGAAGACGTCATCTTCAAAGCACACAGCAGGATTTAACACAGCAACCAAAAATTTGTTGCATTCAGCGCCGCTCTCTTCCTCCTTTTATGTGCCTGTCCACATCCTGTTGAAGGAAGAGAAAACAGCGAGCTGTGAAGTTTGATAACGTCAACCGATAAATAGAGGCATCAATCTTTCGGTCAAAAATAGAACTGGTTTGGTAAACAAATATCGGATTGGCCACTCCTCGGGCTAAACCCGTTTGCAAATACATCTTTAACCCAAGGAACGTAAGTGGAACGCACTTTCAGTTTATTATTAGAGCAAAAAATCAATCCAGCAGAACTTAAATCTTCTCAAGCTTATAAATTAACAACGAGAATTAGTGCCTCTTTATTTCCACTGCATTACGTATATAACATTTCCATTTTGGACAAGCCCACATTCCCATTCAAACAGCACAGTTTCCAAATGAATGGATGCTGCTCAAATGAAACTGAATTTTTCACTATAGCGTTATTTCAACGGTTGCTATTCCTCGCAGAGTGTGTGAAAATATGGGAAATGATCGTTGTATGTCTGTATGAAAACTGATGCTAAAATTTGCATAATAGCCGTCAAGTTGCCTAATTGAAAAGAGTGTTATTGTGATTAATTTATCATTGTTCTTTTGTGCCACCTTATGCGGTCACTCCTGAATTCGTGGATTTGAAATTACAGACCAGAGGCTCTGTGCGTCCCTTTGTGCTGCCTTTGGACGCACAGTTATGTTTACCCAATTACCATGCCGTCATTGTTTTCTTACAAAACTGGAAACTCCAGTTTATTCAGTGACTAGACAGATAAACTTGCATTTTATGTTTCATATGACAGGTGATCTCAACATATACATGGATAAGTTGTACAATCATCGAACTTCTTCTAATTCTTCCTCTTCCTGTCTTATACATAAAAGGTTTGATCGTAGCAAGCATTATAGCAAACATATCCTTAAAAACCTCGATTAACGGATTTATGAACGTGACTTCTAGTTTAATAGTGAGATATTATATTTCGTAGGACTCTAAGTGACCAAAACTGCGATGAAAATTTTCGTCAAACGCTTTTGGATGTTCTAAAATATAAACAGAGAGTGCAAATTCCGGAAGATACCAATTTCTTCTTAGCATTGAGGCGTTAATGGGAAGAGTAGATATCGGTCTTCGCTTTCGGCTATACAGTATTGTAACGAGGAAAAGTCCAATCGAAATACCAATTCCTGCGAACCAAAATTTGAATCCGTCTTTTAGTTCAAGTAGACCAATAGGCGAAGGGATAGCGGATGTAGGCATGACTCGCTCTGTTTCAGTGCCAAATTTCGTTCGATATCGAGGATACCAGTAGTTGTCAAAGTCGTCGTCCTTGAACAGCTTCAGGATTATTTCATTCATTGTCTCCACAACATCCTTTTTTACGTGAGTCGCAAATAAAATCCCATGAGGGACGAAGCTCGACATGTGGTACAAGAGGATATCGGCTTCTGAGCCTGATGTGATTTGAATTCTGAAAAATCGCGGCATGATGCCATGAGTTACAAAGACTGAATATGGCAGTAGAGTATAATGTAGCTCGAGTTATCGCTATGTCAGGCGTCGAATATACTTAAAAATTTGCAGATTTTCTTACGCAAAAGAGAAAAAATTTATGATGCATTCTTGATAATATTATGAGAAGCTCTACATATTCTTCTCTAATTATGGAAGCATGTTCGATGCCTTACCAGCCGTCTTGTCGTAAGGAGGCCGTTATTAGAGAGAGCGATTATTAGGAGAAAATTTGTACTTACGGTCCATAGTTGCATAGTTGATGTTCTTTTCTCATGGCTTTCAGCTCTATAAGGTTCCCAAGCAACAAATATGCATCATTCTCACATATTTTCTCAACTGCAGCCTCATAGCTATTCATTAATATGAGCCTGGAGTCATTGCTCATGTCTGCCTTGCCAAAAAGCAGTAATTTGTCGGCATTCTTAACGTGAGCTATGTTAGTGATCACCAGCTTTCTTCGTCCGGAGTGAAAATCTTCAATCAGCTTGTCAAACTTTGCCGTTTCTATATACCTCTCTTTTACAGCTCGACTGCGAAATTCGGCAAAATAGATCAGCTGCAAGTAAAAGAAAGGGGCAGATTATGAAAATATGAGAGTGTGAGAAGGGTGGAGCGCAAAGGGCTACGTGGGTGCCACACGCTTTTCGTGTCTTAGTGATCGGTCATTTTGCCTCAGACGCTCCTTATAACACGTTCAGAAATCCTACTTTAAAGTTATTACAATTAAATATAGTTGCATATGAAGAGCTTCTTTAACATTTATTTGTATAGCAGCTGTATTCCTTCTGTAAATCTTATCGATAGTAGCATTAATGCGACGAAAACGTATTTCTTAGTGCTAAACAAAAATTCATAATCTGCTCAGTATCATCACCATGATCTATGGAGTCGTATGAGATGTTTTAAGAAAACTGCATATAAGCATCAAGCAAGTAAAAGGAAACTATAGGTCTATCAGATAAGGTGAATGTTTGGCACGGTTGCGAATTACAACGTTCCCTTCGACAAATACCAAAACTGAATGAATTTGATTAGTACACTACGACGGTGCATACATGTAGTGTTTCGAATATGCCCTTTTTGCTGTTTGTGAATTTATTAAGAGCTACGTTAATTTACCTGCAGGAATAAACAAGCGATGGATATAAAGTAGCTTAAAAATGCCTTTCTTCTGTCGATAAAATGCATCAGTTCGTCGCAGCTGTCCCAAAAACTCTCCAGTCGCCCATAGCGATTATTATAATGAAAATGATATATAATGCCACAGATGAAGACCGAAATAAATAAAAGTGCAAAGGTAGGCCAAGAAAATACGGCTAAATTGAGCTCCCGCTCTTTGGATAGGCTCGTTTTGGCGACAAACTGGTGAAAGGCGTAACCAAACACTGAAGCCGACTGGAACGCTTCTACGCGAGCGCTACTCAACACTAAATGCGAGGCAGTGGCGTCGATAGTACCACTGGCAAGGGCCTCCATCATACCACCCCAAGAACTGTTAGCTTCCGGAGCGAAGGCGCCTGAAACGAAACGTCGACAAACGTCATTTAACAAACATGCCAGCAGCTTACGAAAACCGCAATATAACATATTCTTAGCAAGTTTAAAAAATATCTTTGTGATAAAAGGCTTGCAGCGTTTAGAAATGGAATTTGGAACAAAATTTATTGAAGAGATCGTTATGCTACTGTTTGTTATGTCTGTTTTATAGGAAAGAGGCGCGTCAGTTGACCGATGCTCCAACATCGACTTTCGTAAATGTTACGTAAATGGGGATGCCTATCAACATTTTGGTAGATAACATTTTATCTCACTTTATTCCGGCCACATCTCTTCGGCTTAGGAAGATGCCAGTACGCCATGTAATAGCAAGGATAGGGGAAGCGGCCAAAAACAGCGCCGCATAATTAAATTAATAAACAACGCCACAGTACTGTGACACCACTTCAAAGTCACAGAGCGACTCACCATTTATATTTTATTTAATCATGTAATAACAGATTTGAACTCAATATCACGAAGAACGAACCGAAATCGAAGAACTGAACTAACTGTAGGTGACATCTGAGTGTCCTAGCAAGTAACTGCCATAGTTCGATGACGAATCCCGGATGCTTACACGACTTCTGCCAGTTCGCTCTCCTGATGCAATCAGCATGATAAGGCTCCGCTGCGGCCACATATCCAGCCACGATTGTGTTATTTGCGCTCGGACAAAGAGACATTCTTTTCGCTCAACCAGCTTCAGCTCCCAGCCGCATTGCTCCTAATATATTCACGCCGAAGTATGGTAAATAGGACCTAATCGATCCAGTGACGTAATATATTGAGGGCTTTCCGGTATTTACCACCGTCTGCAGTGGTGACTTGGAGGTATCGCAAATATACCAGATAAATTCGACTACAATCCATTATAAAAGCGTTGTTTATGCGGTGGACACTACTCTGCTAATAATACTTCTGTCTGAGAGAAAAAACAAATGTGTATTTGTGTAGTGACGCAATATACGACGACATTTTACTGTTTGCAGCAAGCACTTACAGTAGGAACGCTCTAAAATAATTCGATAAGGGTGGATTACGCCGCAATCCAACTGGAAAAAGGGAGTAATGGTTGTGAAATGATACTAACGAGGATCGGAACCAAATATACACTGTCATTTCAACCATCATACAATACTATTTTAATCATTTGTCACCCAGACGAGGTGGAATCCAAACATTTTGCAGGTCGGTTAACGGCGCCCTAGATTAGTAAAGTACAGAGAACAGTTCTTTATTATCTACCACGTTTTGGGTAATCGATGTTAGGAAAAGTGCTTTCGAAACGGCCCTCATACAATTTATTTTCGTAAAAACTATGGTTTTGGAGTAATCAGGTGATCGACGCCAAGCCCACGCCTTATTGAAAACGTTGTTTACCCAACTGAGTTGTACTGCTGATAAGCTACCGAGGTTTCTCAAGCTTCATCTGGTCGTTAAACTGCGTTCGGCATTAACGCAAAAACAGCGTCGTCCTTAACAGCAAAGAATGGTCAAACAATATCTTCGTCATCTATTTCTTAGTCTTTTCGTTTTCTTATGTACTAATCAATGTGCTCATTCTCACGAGCCACAAAGCTGCCAGTTTATAAGCGTCGTCAACAAAAACAGCTTCAGTTATGCACAGGTAATGAAGTAAATTTTTCTGCATTCTGACTCCATCAAAAAAAAAGTCCGCTGTCGATGTTCGGTGTTGCAATAACTGACTAAAAGTGATAGATATTTTTTGATTTTCTACTTCGGCCCAACTGCTACGTTTCAGT
>NIUQ01001390.1:0-31491 GCA_002796945.1 Plectus sambesii | reverse complement strand
CTTTATGAAACTGGCAATTGCGCAATTGCAAACGCAAGAGTTGCGAATTGCGAATTGCGTTCGCAATTCGCAATTGTTTTATGAAATACGCCCCAGGTGCAAAAAGTTATGTTGAAAAATGCCGCTTCCGAAAGTCTATCCCGTGCGATGACTTGGGTGACTTTATTCTTTGGCCCACTCTTTTACTGATCGTCGGCTGTGACGCAGATTCGATATTGATGGTGAGGGATTATGACGCTGCGTGAGTGTTGAGCCCAAACGTCATTCGTACCCATTTCTGCTCAAAAACTCTTCAAATATATGACTCGAATATTCAAAAGTCATTTTGTCCTTCAGCTGAACCAACAGATCCGGATTATCCCTGCAGCAAACTGGTTTATAATACTACCCTATCTGAATGGCAGTGGAATGCGATCGACTGTGGCTCAAGTTTCTGCTGCAATAAAGCGCTTTGCGGAACCATCCCTTGTTTCCATGGCAACTTGTCTACCGTAACTGGAGCCGTCGTATGCCAGTGCAATCCAGGATACACTGGGATAGACTGCAATCAAACTGGTAATGTGTTGCGTCGAAAGTATGTGCTAAAATGGGTGACATATCAAGGAATTGTGGCCCCCCAAGGCACTTATTTTGAATTAGGGGTCTGTTATACACGCGAATAAAAATTTTGCTTTAGCGGTTTAGTGAATAAATTAGCAGCGTGCTATTGGCTCTCAGGAAACAAACTTTTTGAAATATCCATCTATATTTGATCTTTTAAAATCTAGCTGTCAGACTGTCAGCTAAACCTGTTCTTTAAGGGACTAACCGGGTCATGTTAACAATTCTGCTTCGTCGTGAAAACTTTTAATATTACGTGTGCATTTTTAAAACCTCTTCCTCAGTTGACTCATCTGCTCCTTTCTTATGCATTATTAATGCACAAAACGAATATTCAAAGATATGTCAAGGTAAGCGGTCTGCACTATGTTTTGATGATGAATGTTACTTTAATGGATCACATGTAATAGTTATTATGGTCGTTACTGCATGTGCTGCAGTTATGGAATTTCAAAAAGACATTACGACATTATTTTTGATGAGAAGTATGGCAATCCTATCTTACCATAATGTTGTATTGTGATTTGCCAAGGGATTAAGGTAAGTGAACAGCTCTCCTAAAACATTAAAATCTGAGTTTCGGACAGAATGATTCTCGATGCACATAGAATCAGAAGTTCAACGAAAAATTATTTGCCTGCCATTAAGCAATTTCACACTTCTTTCTACCATCACTGGGAAGATCGCTTTCGTTGTGCGATGGATGGCAATAGCCCATATGTTCAAAGCTGCTGCTGATCAAGTGGCAGATTTTCAAGCAGCGTCCAAAAATCACCGACCGATCAACTTTTGACATTTCATCGGCGGTTGAATTTTGTCTATCGGTCAAGAGCGCGCTGTTTTACGACACCATTCATCTAAAATTTTGAATATCCTAACAATCTGGCAATAAATGGGGTTGTACCATCATCGGTGTGATGTGATAATTGCTTATCGCAGTCCAGCCTGCAGTTAGGGGCATGGACAACGCTGAGAAACCAGTATTCGAATAAGAGAGATTATCGTCCATTTTCACATAAGATCTCGGTGGCTACTTTCTCATTATGTATGCAACATTGTTTTGGTTGGCTTTTTAGTGTTGTCCACCGAATATCTTTTCTTGTACGAATGTTTCAACTTTACCCTCTGCTGCATATTATCGTCAAAGAACACGAGTGAAGCGCGACGAATATCAGCTGAACACTAGAGCATACTTTTATCAACCTGGTGATAATTGCTTTAACAGCCAAGGCCAACTACAAAGGGAATGCCTGGTCAAAGCTGATGCTGATGAAGGATTAATGATATTATTCCATTTCAGTTCTTTGTCAATTAAGAAGCTTACTGATGATTTTTCCAGAATAAAATCGATGATATTTCATTGTCAAATCATACATTTTTTCACAATATAGCGTCTATTTGACAAAGTACTCTGCACTTGCTGCTCTGCGAATACTGATGTGAACTATATAGGATGTCAGTAAAGTCCTGGCAGTCATTTGTCGGCTTTACTTTCAAACTTTATTACACGATAGAGTATGAAAAAACGAACAAAATGGTGTATAAAAGTCGTAGAAAGAGTTTGAAAAGCAGCCCGAAAAAGCCGTCTAAAAATGACTATTAGGACTCTTCTGACAGTTTCTCAGTTTCTCTTTCGTACAGTTTCTCTTTCGTACAGTACAGTTTCTCTTTCGACAAAGTGAAAGCAAGGAAGAAGCAATTTATTCATCGCATCATTTTCACAGATTCGATAGGTCGTAGTAATTGGATCAATTTCTGTTCGCAACCGCCCACTTCTCGCTGCCATACTTGTAGAATATCAAGGACAGCCTGACAGTCGCCAACTGCATTGTGCGCATCAAAATTCTTGTCAGGGCAGAGACGCTTGTGGACGTCGATCAACTTATAAGAATTGTACGATCGGCGCGCGTGCAGAAGACTATCGCAGAATAGTACCCTAAATCAGATAATAATATTTTTTTTGGTACGAGGACAATAAGTCCCTTCCGACCGGATTGCGTTAGAAAACGCCATACGCGCATGTACAGCATACCGTAAGTAAAACAAAGCATGCGCGTGAGGCGTGTACGGATATATACCGGTCCGATGGGGTGTATCATCCTCATACCATAAAGTAGTAAAATCAGTTTATTACAGTACTTGAGGAACCAACCAAAATGACCGATATAAGCTAAAACCGTTATGAGTGAAAGCATTATAAATAATTTTTACTGTAATTGGTTGATTGCCTATTTCTGAAACCATTACAAATGCTTAAAAAGATTTAAAAAGCCTAAAAACGTAAAAAGCGTAGGGAAGCGTGAAGAACTAACCGTTGCCAGACGCCGCGCAAATGCAATCCAAATCGCTTCATATATTTGACGAGAAAGATGTGATCGAATCTATGACCATTGTGGGCAACCATCACAGCCATTGTGTCCTGCTGAGAGGAGAGCTGTTCTTCAATGAAATCGACAAAGTCGCTCATGCCGCGTTCAACGTCGATTGTTGGCAGAGCCTTTCCGTGTCTCCATAACGTCTTGTTCTTCACCGAAAGACCCGTCACTGCCGACGCCTCAAAATCAACGCATTTTGTTTCTGTTGTGTTCTTTGAGTAGTGAATCCACTCAGATCTTCTATTTATCCTCACGGTCAAATGGGCATACAACTAATAGGTAGACACGTCGGTAGGTAACAACGTAAGCGTAGCATATCACACCGTGCAACGGCGAGCGCGCAATAAGCGACACACAACATTCATGGGAATGGATAGGGTAATTCATGCACTACCTCCCCGCGGTGGGACTCTCTGGGGTTTTAACACCCCAACAGTTTCTATTAGGTTTTCACAAAGATTTACCACAAAATACCTTAACTTTATTTCAAAATGAAACATCATGAAATCTCAAAGCGACTATCCAAGACGCTTAAGTGAAAATCAGTATTTTGAATTGAGAGGGAAGAGACAACGGTCTTCATGCTACGATTCACCTAAATCGCGAAAACTCTTTAACTCAGTCCGTCTTTGCTCGATTTGCAATAAAATGCATATCTTACTTGTGAATCAATAAAAAAGTTTTCATTGGACTGTTGGACAGCGTCTAAACTGCCGTTCCGGTTTAGGATGAATGCAAGATCTTTGCATTCGCGCTGGTACCGTATTGAAGCCGCTCAAATTCGTGATTTTCATTTAAACGTCGTATTTAGTTTACGAAACTGATACGGCTAATTAAAATGTTATTACAATATCTTAGAACTTTAACCAAGAACAATTATTGATCAAAGAGCTTAAAAAGAATTGCATCGGCCGGGAATCGAACCCGGGCCGCCCGCGTGGCAGGCGAGCATTCTACCACTGAACCACCGATGCTGATGTTCGTTTAGAACCGGGTGAACTTGACGTTTCGGGGAAAGAATTTTCCACTCTATAAGCTCGGCATAGTTAAGAATTTTGATAACATTTAAAAGCTACCATTGCTCTTTACAAGACATGAAGTTATGAACGAGCTATCTAAGCTCAATATTGAGCTCTGTGAAATAACCCTATTGAGATTATGCAGAGTATATATTTTTTTCCCGAAACGTCAAGCTCGCCCAGTACAGAGCGAATAACAGCATCGGTGGTTCAGCGGTAGAATGCTCGCCTGCCACGCGGGCGGCCCGGGTTCGATTCCCGGCCGATGCAATTCTTTTAACTCCTCACTCACGAATACGATTATAAAATAAAATGATACGCGTGACAAAGATGAATAGCATAAATTTTCCTCACAAGAATCTTATGGCTTGAAGAAACGATTAGACTACTGACCCTGTCTCCCTATCAGTCTCCAATAGAGCAAACAGTAACACATTCTTTAGAAATTAGAGCAAAAGACAAAACTGACGGTGGGATGGATGGGTACTTTGGGCAGGAAATAGGATGAAAGATGGCGACGCTGTTGGTCATTTGTCATCACGGCGACCTGCAGAATCTCCTCTGACGCCGGCGACAGCCCCGTCGTTTCGAAGTCGTACGCCATCAGCAACATCTGAAAGCTGTGCACTTTCTAATCGGATTATTATCATGGCTCTCACGCCGATTACCGTATCATACTGTACTGCTGTACAAAGTACATACACGATTTAGTTCATCTTTTATCAGAATACCAACTAGCTCAAATCACTCTGGCTGCAAAATATTCTACCTTTGGCTTTACTTGGATTTCAGTCAGCGGTTCTAATGTCGGACTTGTTGCCTTTCCACTTGTCATTAATTCCTTTTGGGACAATGACGACGTAAACTTCTTCATTGAATCATTTGCTGGTGCGATTTCGTCAGTAGCACGCTGAAAATTGAATTATGCAGATAGCTTTTATCCAGTGTACTATTTGATATTATATTGCAGCTAATTACAATTTGGCAACCGTACAAGATAATTCGAAAATCAATCAATTATTATATGTGCGCATTTTGCACAAATAAATACATCGATTACTACTTCAGACTACATGAAACATTAAAAATCGATGAAGCACATTCCAGACATAAAAATTGTGATTTTTTGTCCCATAAATATGTTGAGATATGCACATTCCCTTTTACAGCAAGTAAAAGCGTGTATATGGTACCACTGGGTTCGAACGCGGTGTAATCGGTGTATCGATTGTCGAATTGCTCTCATTCTTTATCTCCTCATCTGCACTCTGCGAGTTTTCCGACGTCTTCGGGGGCGGAGGTTGGCCTTTCTTTGCTCCGCCTTTTGCTTTCTTGATTTTTTCAGTTTTAGGCTAAAAGTCAAGGTAATCGGTTGGAATTATTTTCGGCCAAAGAGCTTGATTATTTTTTACTCAGAGTAGAGACTCTGTACTAGGATTTGAAGTAATTTTAGATAACACGCTGCAACTGGCAGTCAATTCTTCAGAGGGAACATAGTCGAAAATGACGTTCGCGACTAACTGTTTGCAGATAATGGTACATATTCCAAAAGTCCCAAAAATTTTATCCAAACAATGCTTATGGATCGTCTAAAAGACGGCCTAAAAGTGCAAATAGTAATAAGGTATAAGAGCATTTGACTGTAAATAATGAAACTATACATTTAAAGAACTACTAACCTGTTCAGGATTGAGCGCGGAATCGCTATCTTTAGGCGTTAACGGCTTCTTTGAATCTTCCTTGATCTTCGCCTCAGGACCTTTGAATAGCATGGCATTTTGAGTTAACCTCTGCTTGTAGAGAGAATATAGAAATTTATACTCTCTAATATACACCTAAAGTAATCAACTAAGATATTTCGTAATAAATTCAACATTTCATTTCAGGCATAATTAGAATGAACTCAAGAAAATTTAGGAGTCATTTTAGATGTCAATTACCGATACTAGTAACTGTCCCATAGTGCAATCAGTGCTTGGCTTAAATTTATTTTATCAGTAACGTGGTTTATTGTTCGCTCGCCGATCAGCTGTATTCCGCCTGCATTCGTGCATTAGTGGATAGTTCAACTGTTTGTCGCTGAACAAGCACACCCCAACCATACGAGGACGGTATGCCTCACAATTCCGGATTGCGTTATAAGACGCCACACGCGCATGCATTGATTTTACGCAGTATCGTATACATGCGCGTATGGCGTGTAATAGCGCATTTCCGGAATGTGAGGCATACCGTCTACGTACCACCCCAACAACCCCGACACAGACTCCTAATCTCTGCAGAAGAATCAGAAATATGATACTTGTCATAGTTTCTCTCCAATAAACTCCTTTCTACACTTGTCACGCCGATTCCCCAACACGCACCTGTCGTTCGAAGTCACTAAGCACTTTCCACGCTTTTAAAGCGCTCTTATGCTCTGCCGATTTGCTCATTGATTCACTTCCTTTGTACTTCGCCAAGAAAGCATTCTTGAATAACACGAAGGGAATCGGTGGCAAAGGAGGCTTGGAAGGGTCGATCGATGCACTCTGCAAAAACGTTGAAATTGATTCAGGTTGTTATTGTCGCATACGGTGACAGGCATGCGACGGCCGAGTAGATATTCTACTGTCGCATCCCTATGGTGGGTTCTCATACCCACCAGCAGAAGCGGACCCTGCGAATTGCGGGACAAACGCTAAAGAAATGTTATAGTCGTATACCTGTAATATTAAAAAATGGAAAAAAATTTACTGCTGTCACAGAGTCTGGCATCATAAATGGATGCACAGCTAATTTAAGGCAGAGGATTTTAATAGAAGAAGAATATTTACATATATTATTAGAGTGAAAATGGTAGAAATGATTGAAAGCAAACGAACCCGATTAGTTGTCCGAGAACGGTTTGGTTTTTTGGTCGGTGACTGTTTAAGAGCATTTTCTTTATCAGCACTATCCCCTTGAGCAATTTCAGGTTCGCTCTCGCCCAACTTCATCATGTACTTATCGCTGGCGACTTGGTACTTTTCCAGGTAAACCTGAAATTTGTGTTCATGACAGTAGAAATTGTTTTGGGCGGGCCGATTGGTGTAGTGGTCTACACCTTTGCTCATCTGTCCCAAGGACGCGGGTTCAATTCCCGCTGAGGGCGGCCCCTCACCCAACCAAGTTGCTCATCCCTCCGTGGGTCGGGGAATTGGTAGCGGCTATGCTGCGAATATACCGGCGACAGGCCCTCGCGACAGGCCGGCCAACGCTCTACCAGTCGCATCAACCATGGCCCAATGTCGCATCGCGACAACGGGCCAGAGGAGCGGACCCCGCCACCCTGCGGGACAACCGCTAAGCGGACACTGCGAATAGCGGTACAAACGCTGAAGAAAAAAAAGAACAGTGGAAATTGTTTATATCTGCGGTTTCAATTTACCAGTACAAACAAATTTCATTGTACCGCAGCATTTTATGCAACATGAGCTAGCAATAAACTGTCAACCTGTTTGGCAGAGTCCTCCAAAGTAGACCAAATCGTCCAGGCGTCTCCTTTCTCTTGACCCTGTGGCGACGCGTAAAAGTCTTGTAGGAACATGCCATATGCACTGGGCGGTATCTCAGGCTTTTCTTTGAGAGATTCATCCTGTATATTAAATTTAAAATTAGTTTCAGGTTCTCTCTATTGAATAGGAGAGTGATGTGTATTAACACTTGTAAACAGATACCGTCAATGGAAGTTTATTTGTAGCAAATGCTTTGAAAATTTTTAAAGTGTGGCTTATCATGATTACCAAAGATGTATAAATAATTCTGACATGTTTGCGTTACAAATTTTTGTAGTCTACGAAATATATTTGGCGCTTTTACTTTTCGTTAAGTTGTATTTGACTGTACAATTATTCTTTCCCTATCCTTTCGCAGTAGTCAGCACACAAGGTGACTTGAACAAATTATATACTGCAATTCTAAATTATAGCTTCAATTGACGAAGAATATCCCAAATTAACAACGGAAAATACCGAAATATCGATCGAGCTTCCTAATACTGTAAAAGTGCACATATATAGGGACTCGTATGGAACATTCAAGAAGGCAAATCGCGATTTTGAATATTCTAGACTCCTGAACATTCTGTACCTACTATTGCTTAAGCGTCGTTAAGCGTACGCCACCACAGTTTTCAAATCAGTAACAACTAACCTTAGTGAGAGATTTGAATTTGGCGGGCTTGCGCTTCTTCTTTTCTGCCTGGCAGCAGAGATTGATTGATGTCGACAGTTGCTTCTCAAGCAGTATCACTTGCTGAATTAGGCCCGCAGCGCGTAGTCGGCTCAGCATTCTGCGTTCATTGATGATTATTGTTTACTCAAACTGAAAACATAAACTGCTCTTCTATACAGTGAAACTCGTTTATACCGGTTTTGGGGGACCGGCACTTATTGACCGGTATAAGCAAAATACCGGTAAAAGCAAAAGTGCTATAAACGAATTCTACTGTAATTGCATTACGATAGTTGCATAACCGCAAATTTAGACTTTAAACTATTTTTTAAATGTCAAATTTCTTCCCTTCAGAAAATTCAGTCTCTAAATGAGAGGGCAATCGAAAAGAAATTGGATTTTTAAGCTTAATTAGTATAACAGGCGTTCTTAGTACAGTGAAACCCGGATAAGTGCGCATCAATCCGGCAAAAAATACTGTGCACTTATCCGGGTTTCACTGTAATAGACGAAATTCAAGTCGCAAATCGCAGGTGCTATGAAGATAACAGAAAGTATCTGTCTCGCATTCTAACAAACTCAGGCAATAACCTAAACCATCATCACAAACAAGCGCTAAAATGTAGTTTCTTGTATTTTTATTGCAACTGACAGCAATACAATTCCAAGAGCAAATCGGCATCAAGTCGAATCAAAGGCACATAAGTGAAGCATATGCAGCATGCAGCAATCACATACAGTATAATTCGTTTACATCGGTTTCGCTTCTACTCGTCAAGTTTGACCGACTTCAGAGCGTATCTTTCCACGCAGTGATATTCGCTTACACTGGTAAAATTGCGTCGGTCCATCAAGTAATCGTATAAACGAAATTCAGTGTGTCACGTATCTCGGAAAGATTCGGGAGACACTTATTAATTATGCAGCGGTAGCTAGGTTTAGTTTTAAACAGTGAACGAGGTTTTCTTATATCAATAGCCAATAAAAGTCTGGCATTTGTAGGGAACACGAAACATGAAAGTTTATCATATAAGTTAGGCAACATCATACGAGTAAAAACAGCCAAGGCAGACCGATCAAAGCATTATATTTACAGACATTGACAAGACTCATATTACCATTAGAAAAGATTTACGCCCCGTCTAAAATGCGTTTATATCACAGCACCATCAACAATTATTGACTTCCGGAGAATAAAATGGATGTTGAAATTGGTGCGGGAAATAAGGACACCCGATCAATGGTCCAATCCACCGTAATCGCCTTCGATTCCCATTCGGTTGCGAATTGCTGCGCGAATTCTTTGACTCTCGTTGAGTCAAATTGTCCCAGGCTGAGATGCGGTTGATATACGGGGAAGCGCTTATTGAGTAGATCAGGAAAGAGGTTCTGGAACGAAAAGAATACCGCTATATAGCACAAACCCAACACAAAACTTATCGAGATGATGGATAGTTCTGTACCATATTTACTTCAATAAGAGCACTTTCCAAATCAAACAGGACAATTTCAGAGAAGATACATTATATATGGATTAGATTTGAAAAATATCTTCTTTGAAGTGGAAGCTGTCTCTATTAAAGTATATTAAATATCGTCTTGCATCGTAATTATAAACTTTGCATTCGACTTCGTCAAACTTGTGTTCGAATCGATTGCAATGAAGAAGTTGTATGCAGAGCATCAAATAACAATGGAAGAACGTCTATTATAGCGCACTTTTCTATCAGCCATACTTCCGGAACATTTAATAAAGTCGTATTTAATATGATGCTAATTCAAGTACGCGATCTGAGATTGGTAAAACATTCGCCACTTAATACTATATTTATACGGCTAGAACGAAACTTATATAATACCTGAAGTTCTTTTTGCAGCTCAATCAGTTGATTCTCAGCGTCCTGCCTTGGTTTTAGCAGCAACGTGCAGCAACGTATATGTTCGAAGATGTCGAAGCAAGAATAATCCAAGTGAATTGTGAAAGGTTGAAATCGTTTAGTAGTAAACAACTGCGCTATCTTTTCGGCGCACTCATCAAAAACCTTGTCTAAAATATATATCAGTACTCTTATCAATCTAATGCATATGATTGCAATGAATGTACAGGTAAAATTTATCAATATAATCAAATTTTCAATTAGACGATGTCGGATGAGTGAAATTATGCAAGCTCACTACAGATTAAATTGCTTAGAGCTACCTTATGTATAATTGAAAACAATAGAGCCTTTTAAGGCTTCACGGATATCTCCGCTCCATCCAAGAAGCATATCGCAGGATATCTTTTCTTTTTCACATACAATAAAACATGTTGTATGCCCCAGACATAGATATCGTCTCGTATAAACAAATATTTAAATCAAATAAGAAATATTCGGATAATTAGGTCACGGCTTTGATTAGACCATCTTGAGCAATCATGTTTGCAATGCTGTTCATGGATACTTGTGATCCTAGCGTTAATTAGGCTTAGCCTTAAAGGGACTGAATAACCACGCAAAAAAGAATGACGTCACAGACGTTGCGTCTATTTTCATCGAACTCGTGAGCAGAAAACAGCGATTATACTGAAACATTGTGAAGCTCGATCAAAACTATTCATCTTAACCCCATCAAGAATACATCCACAAAAGCAAGTGTCATTTTTGAGAATCTAAACTGCCGCTTACCGGTGTCCAAATAGAAGGGATGGATGAGATTGATGTGAGGCGGCCAGCGGAAGAACTGCTTATCGTGAAGCGCTCTGATTGCCTGGATTTCAGTGGCAACTTCCGACGGAAGAATAAGACAAAGCGCCGACTTAGGACTATCGTTTGACGACATCCTGGAACTATTTTCATCTCTTTTCGTCAATGAAACTTCAGTGTTGGCATTATTAGCGAAAAAGCTACTTTTTCCGATTTCGTCGCGCTCTTACTGAAGTGATAGAACAGCGACACGATTTAAGTGTTAATCTTATTGTTAGTGCATTCGTGTTACACAACTTTTTGAAATTCGAATGACGTATGGAAGAGTGATTCATACTACTGTTATACATTCTCATGTTCATATTCATAAATTTTCATACATTCATACAACTAATTCATCACACATATTAAAGTCTATTAATTAATTGCAAAGATGACGAAATATAATGTAAGAGTGAAGAATTTGATGAATAGCGGTGAATGTCAATTTCCTCCCTTCAGAAAAGTCAGCCTCTAAATGAGAGGGCAATCGAAAAGAAATTGTATTTTTAAGCGTGTTTAGTGTAACAGGGGTTTTAAGTTATTGGCAAAGTAAAAGGCACAAATTTTAGGCGTTTAAAACAGCCGGCGCTTTGAAGATAACAGAAAGTATCTGTCTCGCGTTCGAATAAACTCAGGCAATAACCTAATTCATCATCACAAACAAGCGCTAAAATGTAGTTCTCTTTATTGCAACTGACAACAAGGTAATAATTTCAAGAGCATATCGGCATCAAATCGAATCAAAGGCATATAAGAGAATCTTTTGTGACATACAAACATCACATACGGTAGAATTCATTAATACCGGTGAAGTTAGGTTGGTCCCGCAGCATATCGTCCCATACAATAAAGTTCGCTCACACCGATAAAAATGTGCCGGTCTTCCAATTATCGGTATAGACGATTTTAGCGTCTATTGGGTTTACTTTAAAACAGTGAATAAGGTCTACTTATTTTAATAGCAAATCAGAGTCTCGAATTTGTTTGAAACATAAAAATATAGGATAGAAGGTATGCAACATCATACGAGTTTAAAACAGACCACGCACAGTGATTAAAGCATTATAATCACAGTAATCGATGAAAGACTCATATCAACGTTTCATAAAATTGACACCCGAAAAATTATGTTTATAGTACAGTGCCATCAAAAAGTATAGTTTTCCTAACATGAAAAGAATCGTTGAAATCGGCGCGGGAAATGAGGCACACCCGATCAATATTCCAGTCCACCGTAATCGCCTTCGATTCCCATTCGGTTGCGAATTGTTGCGCGGATTCTTTGACTCTCGTTGAGTCGAACTGTCCCAGACTCAGATGCGGCTGGTATTCGGGGAAGCGCTTATCGCATAGGTCAGGAAAGAGGTCCTAGAACGAAAAGAATATCGTAATAAAAACCAAATCAAAACGAAATTAATCGATATAATGGGATAATTTTGTACCATTTTACTCAAATAACGACGCTTTCTACTCAGAGAAAATATTCTATACTGATTTGACTTAAAAAATGTTAATTTTGATTTGAAAAATATTTTATATGAATTGGAAGTGTCCCTATCAAAGTATAAATGGTATATATCGTCTAATATTGTAAGTAATTACTTGTGTATTCAATCTGAGTGCAATGATGAAGAAACGAGGTGCGAGAATGACGAAATTGAATGCAAAAGTTATGAATTACGATGCAAAGTGGTATATTTAGCGCATTTCTGCTAAAAGCGTGCTTCTGGAACATAAATTAGTAACGCGTTGAATACGATTATATTTTAAGCACGCGAAATGAGATCGGTCCAACGTTCATTAATTAAAATAAAAGTAATCTGAATAGAACGGAAATCTTATAACAATACCTCAAGGTCTTTATGAAGCTTCTTCAGCTTATTCTTAGCTTCTTGATTTGGTTTCAGCAGCAATGTGCAGGAATTCTTATGGTTGAAGAAATCAAAGCATGAATGATCCAAATGAATTGTGATAGGTTGCAATTGACTGCTTACGAAGCGTTTTGCCACATTTTTGGCGCATTCATCAAAAACATTGTCTAAAACATATATCCGTCCATTTCTATCTATCAAATTTATATATATACGTACTCAATGTCTCAGTAGGTTTTGTGAATGTAATCTAATTTTCAAACAGACGATGTTGGATGCAGAGGAATCGCAGCTGAACATTGATTAAATTGAATTTCAATAATCTAAAATGAGAGAGCGACTCTAATGGTCTATAGATAGCTCCGCAGCATATAAAAAGCATATCGCGGTATGCCTTTTGTTATGCATATGCAACAGAAGTATATATGATTTCCTATAGCTGAGAATACAATATAACATATAAATCCATATATAATTTAACATATAAAACAATCAACCGCGTACTTTTCAAATAATTCAGTCATGGCTTTGATTATATTGCCCTGAGCAATTAAATTCGCAATGCAGCTCGAGGATTCATGTAATCAGAGAGACAGTCGGCGTTCGGCTGCAATGGACTGATAGACTACGCAAAAATACAGGATGATGTCACAGATGCGACGTCTACTTTCATCTAACTCATGAGCAGAAAACAACGCATATACTGAAACATTGTGAAGCTCGATCAAGACTATATCCATCTTAACTCAACAAGAACGCATCCATATCTCTATTTTAAGAATTTAAGCTGCCACTTACCGCTGTCTGAATAAAAGGGATAGAGGAGATTAATGTGAGGCGGCCAGCGGTAGAACTGCTTATCGTGAAGCGCTCTGATTGCCTGGATTTCAGTGGCAACTTCCGACGGAAGAATAAGACATAGCGCCGACTTTGGACTGACTTTTGACGAGTTCATTGAACAATTTTCTTCATTTGTTGAGAAAGCGACTTCAGTGTCGGCCATAATAGCAAAGAAGGTACCCTCTGCGAATTCGTTTCGCTCTTACTGATGTAACAGAAAAGCGACACGATTTAAATTAAATTCATCGAACAGACCATTGCACTTCTGTTGCACAACTTTTTGAAATTCGAATGACGTATGGAGGAGTGATTTGTATTACTGTACCGACATCACCATGGTAACGCACAATGAGACCACCAGGAATATCAGTACCGTTCTTACTGGTTTTGAACAGCTATTTTATAGCAACATTCTATTCAACAGATTGGAACAATATCGACTAGAAGAAGTGAAGCTGCACAGAGTGAGATGCATACAGCTGTAAAGAAGGAATACGCTTGACATTAAGCAGTTTCCGTGTTCACCTTTGTTGAGCACATTCGTATGCAAACTCCTAAATGGAAAAATGTTGGTCAAAAGTAACGGCTACATTACGTGAGATATTGCTCATTTAAATATGTGAAACTTGAAATAGTGCTTTCGATTTCTTACACAGTAAATGATCGCTACGAAATCGAACATAGCCGGAGAGGCAGCGTTTACGTCTCCGCGCATTAGGTATAAACTGCAATCAAACTGGAAGTTTAAACTATGAAAAGTTGGTTAGGATTATTTTACTGTAACAAGAACAAATCTCATTGCAACTTTGAGGCTCCGTCATCCTCCACGAATGGTCAGCAATTGCCTCGTTTTTAAAATATTGATTTGTATTTGATTTAGTAGCGCTCGATTGGTGATCAATCTTTCACTGTTGCAGTTCAGATTCAGCCTTAATTCGCAGGATTGTCGCTTTGCTATTAAACAATTTTGCCAAGGACTAGTAGTAGCTGGATCGGTTTGGGGATGGCAGCTCGCTACGTCGGCGCTTGGTCGCGACAGCTAAAACTGGAAACGCTAATTCGCCATTGAAGCGTAGAAATTGTACCGGTTGGTAGCCGACTGGCCTCTTGCATGATTACTCCCAGTGACGCTTGGCTCTATGCAATAGTGCTTTTACCGTTCGCCGTAAACGGCAGCTCCCAAGTATACGAGGCCTCAGTGAATAGCGAGTATGATTACTCACCTTTAGCTGCTTTGTCATTGTTGTTATTGATGTATTGATGCTGTACACGCCTTTCTGTTAGCTTTGCATATGTTTGCATTCCCACTGTGTGAAGCACGTTGCTTACGATGCCGTTCTATCCATATATTCATCTTCCGATCGAGTTTATCCGCATTTTTTCGTATATTTGACTTTGTGGTTCGTTACAACAGAAATCAAATACATTATTGTATCGCCAGGTGAATAATGGCGAGGTTTTTGCCTAAACTGCCAGCCGCCTCTCAATAAAATTTTAATATAATAGTCTATTGTACCATTTGCCATAGATCTGCCTTCGGTTATTGTTATTTCATTCCCTTTTAGCAAACAGCTGAGGAGAGTAAACAGGAACCAACTGGCGAATTTTTGAAGGGAACGTTTGGCTTTTTCGTGAAAATATTCGAAGCGCTCGTTAAGCGAGCGGTCTAACACGCCCACTTACATTCGCGCGCTCTGTCCGTCGCTGTTCGCACATCCTGTCACCGCCTCTTTTGATTACGAACAATGGACTATTCGCCTCGACCATCGAAGCTCCGCCAGCTGATCGAAAAAAGTGTTGCTTCCTTATAAAGAGGCGAACGGCAGTTGCGAAGTATCAATGCGAGCAACGAATGAGTGTAGCTTGGACAATGCAAGATAGCGCAGGTTGGTTATTCGAGTGAGTTTCATAAACTGCACCTGTAAAAATCTGTAGCTCCTCTCATAGAGCCTGACATACAATAATTCATTCGCCAATTAGTTTCTTTGAGCTGCAAATTTTATGAATATCAGGAGCGGCAATTTTGTCCCAGAAAGGATAATTTTGAATCTTTTGTCTCCAATACGGAAGCGCGTCGTTTCAAAGGTGCCAACCCGCCAGTCAGAGATGGTGGCCACTATTTTGAGGCTTTTTTTAAATTGCGAGAAACTGCTCAAATTTCGTTCAGATTTGTTCTCATAAATGAAAGTGCACCACGATTTCGTACGCTTTGAGCTGCAAATAGTTGAATTTTGTTAAGCTGTTCCACGATATTCGACTTTTGCGCCTACCACTGCAATCCGCGTGTCGGGAACCGACATTAGTCGAAAAGGTTAAAGACGGTGAACAATGATATTTAGAAAAGATCAATGTTATTTATTGCCCTTTCTAGGAGAAGGCTGACTAATATTTATGATTAATTTCGCGAGCCTATAAAACCTATGGAGAATGCGAGCGAAAGGGGAGTACGGAGAATACGACGTGTTGGGATTACTCTTTTATTGTATACGTTACCTTGCTGAATAAAAAGCTGGTGAAAAGAAATGTCTTGTGAACCGCCACAGTACCCCCAGATAGGATCTACTACTTAGGTTTGTCAGTAGTGCCCGACACGCGCGTGTAGGAACGTGAGTAGGATCGAGGTCGAGCGCTACCGTGCTCTGCTGATAAGCGTGAGAGTTGAGAAATCAATCTGCTTACTGACTGCAGTACATATAGCTATAGTTTGGCAGAATTGACCTATATCTTCTTTCAATAAAGCTGCGCAAATCAATATTATTATCGCAATACTTCATTGGATTCATTTGATTAGATTAATTCCTCGCCTTTGCTCTTTCCTCCTCTCATTTGAGTGCAACATTTTAAGCCATAATTTTAGAAATTATTTTGGCTTTATTCGTCAGGAATGCTGCGACGTTCGCGCGCCAGGCGAGGGAGTGGGATTGCGGGCGCGTCCGAGTAATTGAATCAAAAAGCTGATTAGTGCTCTGCAGGCGTTTTCTCCCTTGGTCGCGCACGTCTAATTTGCTTTCATTCGAAGCTGCTGCCTAATCTATCCTAATCCTCTTATGGCTTGTAGGCAGGCGGTCCAATTTTCGGCGCCGTCGCCGACGTTGCCTCGTTCCGTTATTATCCAATTAGACGGCAGAGGACACGACCGCCCATTGGGATGTACTGCTGAGGCGTGGGAAGCGAGCAGCTCTGACAGGACGCAATCGGTGGTGTTCGCGGGGATATTATGAGGTCACAGACAATATTTTACTCCGCCTTAGCCCTAGGCTGCGCCTAAGCGTAGAAACGGTCTCGAGCTAGATAGAGTTTAAGCCCCCGACCTCGCGTTATTGAATTATAGAATCACCGAGGCCGCTCCTAATTCTTTCTTGAAGTGTCAACCCAAAAATTTTGCGCGGCTCTGTGGCCAACAGTGTTACAAACCCAAGCGCGTAAAGTCTTTTCCGAGTCCGCTTTGTAATGCTTTTTTTCTCATAATCCCACACGTTGTTTAGGCTGTGCAATCATCCATAATCATAGAATTGCACGAATTGCGTCTATCTGCCGACTTACCTTCTAATTTTCAAATGCTCATGTGGCGAGTCGAGAAGTTGGAGACCTTCGACAAAATGATTTTAGTTCGTTCGTCATGAAGTTACGATAAAGCGGCTGCTTGGTAACTGAGAAGCAGAAGGTAGTTCTGTTCAAGTTTTAAAGGAGAAAGGGGAAAGGACTGGATCCTTGCGAAGATCGCTTTCTGACAGTGGGGAAAAAGTAAGGAAGAAGGGTGCTCCTTACTATTTTTCAAACAGCTTCCTCTTTACTAACCTGACGAACGCTATTTCTGAAGACAGCAAAATTCAGAATTTGCATGTTCATCACTTTTAACGATTACGTTTGTTATTCTCCGCGTCAGGAGTGTAATCATGGAATGTCGAACAATGAAGTTTGCTAAGATCTTGCTACTAATAGTGGTATGGTGCGATCGCAAGATTCATTATAATACTGATATCAACACTGAACTTATTTTAACAATTGAGAATTACTCTCCTCTGTTGAAGAAGCTTGTTGATTGCAGGGAACGGTACGCCCCTACCATGGGTAAAGATTCCAATCACCCAACCTTTCACTTGAATGAAGATCAGATCTTGGCTCTTAATTTCGATGAATACTGAACCTCTACCACATTATTAATTTATACAAATATTTCTTTCATAAATAGATACTTGACAAGTCACTCGTAACGGTCGCGTCGCAACACACACAACATAGGCGCGCTCGCGAGGATCTGATGTTGCACTGGCGAGGATTTTACGACTGTTGTTCAGAACTATTAGGCGATAGATAATATCCATTCGATTCTCAATGTTTCTAATAATCTGAAATAATAAAAACTCGTCTGGGACTTTGGGCGCCATTTAAAATTAAATATAAGATTGCTTCATAGTTCGGATGCTATTATATTGGGTATGTGTTTCTCCCCTGGAAATTCGTTTTTCCTATTAATCAAATTTCATCGCTTATAGTAGCAGGCTTCACTTGTATCGATTTTGCCGAATTTTTACGAGAATATTACAAAGCTTGTTTAAAAACGTCTCTAGTTAAGAATGATGAGTATTAGATCATTCTTTTCTGAGATATTGCAAAAGGTAGTAATGTTTTTCATGCCATTCTGTAGGCTGATATTAAGAAAATGCCTCGCAGTGAGCGTAGCGATCAGCCACTCGTAGAGAGATGTTATAGAAGACTGCGAGCGTTTTAGAATTGTGAGAGATATCATTGGCTTCTTTGATTGCATTATCCCACCCATCCCTCGTGAACGCCGATGCGTTCACACTCCGCTTTGCTGTCTTAATCGAATTCCTCTTGTCATTCCTGCAAATTCTTCTTCGCCTCCTGCTAATACCGCCCATTCGTCTCCTTCTAATCTGAATCGCGTAATTGCTCATTACATTTCCTGCTTCGTTCATTTTTGTCCTCGTTATCATCTTCGCTCTCAAGTGGGAGGATCGATCGTCTTCGCGCGGCCTTCTTTGTTCGGCTGAACTGCCAAAATCCCAACTCTCTCGATAAGTGCATTATGGAAAAGTGGAGAAAAGGAAGGCGGACGAGAGCAAAACGCCGAGCTATCGAGCCGTCATGCGCCGAGTTCTCAAAAGATCAGCCGGTGAGAGATTAGTTCAGCAAGTACTGCGTCTCGAACCTTCGATAGAAGTTTATACTTGGCTGAAATAGGACACTCAACCAGATGTGCTCGCATCATACCGGCCAAGCTAGGCAACACAGCTCCCAGCCAGAAAGAGGAGGTAGATTTCAGCTGAACGCTATCGAAAAAATGTCTTTTAGGACTTAGGAGTTTCCGAATGAAGCTATGGACTTTGCGTTTACAATCATTTAACAGTTAGAACGAACTACCAGAGAGTGCTCTCATTGTCGGCAAATATTGTTAAGTGCTATCGGGCTAAGTTTAGCATGTCGCGATCCAGTCATAACTTGCACTTAATTTGGTTGATTTGGCGCGTAAAGTATTTGAGATGGAAGCCGAGCAACACATTTATCCGATGATGTGCCTCCAATTAGTGAAAATCTTTGCAAAAGCAGCTAACCTTCTCTCAACTACGCTAATCAATAAATTGCTATCTGAAGGGCTGAACTGATGTTGGTCATGTGACGATTGCTGATACAACCGCTATGACATTAATGATACCCGAAGAGCAATTGACTTGATGCGAGTCATGAGCCTGAGCAGCATTTGAGGCGGCAAACATTAAGGAGTACGCCCAGTCTGAGAAATTCTCGATAATTATCCAATTATCGCTCCTTGCTCGCCCCGTGCCTGGCGGGAGTTATCCTTCGCGTTTAAATAATAGAGAAGCTATTGAGGGGACCGAAGGTGGGGACTGACCGGTCGATTTTCCTATCTTCATTATTCACTCCCACTGGTTGCTCTGCGACTGGTCGACTGTCGTTGAGGCCATGTTTCCGCTTCCAAGCGACAGGTCTTGAATGTACTCTTGGCAGCTAATGTCTAAGCGTGTCAGTAGTGTGATTTGCGATAGGGTTCCACTTCAAGATAGGCGCATCCTAGAGTTCTACTGATAAGACAGCGCTGACACCGATCGACTATCCATCCTGAACCTGTGTCAGTAAAACTATTGCAATTACTCAACTGGGGAATTTCCAGCAAACAACTGGTCATTTTTCAGCTATTTCCAGTTTCTTCTCCTCTTCTGACCAATTACCGGGCTTGCAGTTCTCACAATGGTACATTTTTATAATTGCAACCATGCTATTAAAATGCTCCCTGTCTGCGAAAAGAAGATGACGATCGATGGTTGTTGAAGGGCGACTTGCGTGGACGAAAAGGAACAAAATACGGCCGGAACTATAGCTCTGCGTTCCGTTTAGATGTGTAAAATTTGAATCACTTCTACAATGGCTTCTGATATTACATTATAACTATTATTGTGCACCACTATTTACTGTTATGTAATTATATTAATATTACTATGTAAACGTTGTAGCACTACATCCTACAGCTTAAATTTCAAGAGGTTTGTTTTAATATTCATTAGCCCCATCAGTTCTACTACATGTAGTCTCGTCCATTATGAACTTGCTGCACTTGAGGAGAGCAGTGGAGTATGTCATTGGTTTGTAAACACTTTTTTGTTAGCGTCTCCTTTCTTGCGCAGCGCTAGGGAGACAAACACTCTGAAAAAAGTTGATTGTTGCTCACTTTCAATATTAGCCTGTCATTGGCGCGACTGTTCAAACACGCGTTGCACACCAAGAAGAAGTCGCAGAATTTAGGCTCCGCTGCTGCCATTCTTTCTTCTGTGTATGACTCTGTCGCTATCTCCTCGCAAAAGAGAAACAGCGCTCAATTAGTTACGATACCTTTTAACAAGTAGCTAAAGCCAATGGCATTTATTCCAATTTATCATCTGTGCAACTGCATGTTTAAATCTTTCGATCTAGGTCGGTTGTTTTCAGTAATTTTGAAATGAAATCTAAGACAGTATTACGATTAAGTCTATTTTTTAAGATTCATCAAGGTTAAGAATTGAAACCCTCCCACCGTCGTAAAACAAAATTACAGAAATTAGTGTGCTTAACAATATAATAGGTTAGCTTGCGATGGCATTGAAAGCTGGATTTAAAGTTACTGTGCTTATTTCCTGTTCAAATGTTACTGGAAATAACTTCATCATCTGGTAGAATCGTTCTTTATGCAAAAGTTTTACGCTCTGCGTGTATTTGAGACTATACCAGTGATCAGAGTATCTCGTTCGTGAGTCGTAGCTAGATCTTGCCCGCCCTCTTGGCCAATCACACCGAATTCGATTTCCGTTGAAGTGTTTCAACTCAAATTGTATGTATTCAATCAGCTTAGCGAATATGCGTGCAAATTTTCTTGAAGACGCGTCCTAATTGCTTGACCAATATGGGCATTGATTGCAGAGTCATATTTTACTCGGGCCGTCACCAAGAAGTTAGTGGCATGCAATGAAGAAAAGAAGAGATGCGTGTAACTCTCCGAAAAACATTCCTGTTTCTCTACCTGCTGCTGTGTCTAATGTTCATGGCGCTAAATCTCTTTGGAAAAATTTCGCCGACCAACGATGAAACTGACTCAAATGACTATTCTACAACGACTTACAAGTACATGATTCTCAACTTTTTCAAACGTGCGGCAAGCCACAAACGCCAGTTAGCTCTCTTTCCTGAAGATTCGCAAAAGACTGATCGGATCTTGGAGCAGTTGCTTTATGTTCCCGACCGTTTAGCATGGCATCCAGTGAAGATCTACTTGCCTCAAGGAGCCAATGGCGTCTCACTTGGTGTCAAGGAGTTTCAAGATCAAAATTGTCGCGTCAAGAACTGTTTCATTACGACCGATAGAGCGGACGCAGCAGTTGCTAATGTGGTTCGTTTCTCCTTTTTCCTACTTCCGCACCATATCGCTCAAATGCACGTGCAGTTGTAACAGTCGAAAAGTATCCTACAACGGCTTCTCGAGACTTGGGTCTGATTTCCCCTGTCTCAGGGATATTAACTGGACGATAGACTTGTTGGGGTTATAGCTAAGAATTCCTGAATCACCGAACCAAGCGGGAAAAAATGACTGTAAACTGCTAATAATGATTAACGAAGAAATTCCCGTACGTATTGTGCCAAAATCAGATACTTTTGTTAAATTCGTACTTACGGGATATAATTTATTATTAATTTAACTGCAGCTAAAGTACGCGATGTGAACCGATCTTATGACACACTCTATCATAATGGGCAAATGCACAATTTTACGCTGTCAGTAAATCTCATTACCTGTCGGACAGTTTACTTTGCGGCAGTCCCTTCTGTCATTTAGCTAATTGCAGCATAATTTGATATTAACAGAACGAGCTTCAGGTCTTCTACCGCAACTCCATGTCACCAATGAGCGAGCGTCCACCGGGTCAACTCTGGATATTGCAATTGCTGGAGAACCCCGAGTACACGGGCGCGCTTCCGCATGCAAATAGGGCGATTAACTATACTGCCACGTATCGTTGGGACAGCGATCTCGTCACGCCGTATGAAAGATGGACGCCGTTGGCTGATGTGCCTTCCGATCAACGCTTACTACCTTCCTCGCCAAAACTTCGCAGAAAGAGCAACTACGCAGCAGGTAACCGAATAGTTTGAGGTACGAGACGCCCACTTTCCGGATTGCGCTTCAACACGCCATACACACATGCAAAATATATTGTAACAAATCAACGCAATCCTGAAAGTGGAACGTATTTTACTCGTAAGTAGTTTGATTTTGAGCGCGCGAGTGGCGTTGATCTGTTTCTTAGGGAGTATTCACAGTTTCTTTGGCCAATATGCTGCACAATTTTATAAGGGCGGTTTTTGCGGAAGTATTATCTGCAATCGGGGTATGGCGCGTGACAGTAAGAACGCCTCTGTACATTGATATGTCTTCAGAAAAAAAGGACAGACACTATCATCCAGGAAAGACAATCCTAACAGAGCGTGATCACTGCATTAAATCGAATTTCGTTAGATAACTGTTTCAGAATATCCCTACTTCTTTGATGAATCAGTCGCGGTTCTTACCGGAGTTTCTCGAAAATAAGCCCCGGGCTTATTTACGAGAAATAGCATTTTCGAGCCTCAACATTTTCCTCTAAAATAAGCCCGGGGGATATTTTCGAGAAGACTTTCGAAAATAAGCCCGGGGGGGGCTTATTTTCGGGAGGGCTTATTTTCGAGAAAATCCGGTAATATCGACAGGACGGTAGCATAATCGCTTCTCAAAGTAGAATAATCCTAGGCAGATCTTATCACTATGTATCAAAAAGAACTAGTTTATCATTAAGATGATGAACAAATTGGGACACGATTATGTGACCGGCCCAGAATTGAATTTAGGAACAATTACTGCCCTAAAAAATGTAACATTGTCTTTGTTTAGGCAAATCAAAATTGGTTGCCTGGTTTGTATCTCACTGTCAAACGAGCAACAATCGATTGGGCTTCGCCAAGGAACTTTCGAAACACATTTCTGTTGACATATATGGGAGTTGCAGTTCGCAAAGTTGCGATCGACTGAGCGACACCTGTTGGAAGCGACTGGATGAAGATTATAAATTTTACCTGGCTTTCGAGAACAGCAACTGCCAAGACTACGTCACTGAGAAATATTTTGTTAACGGGTTACAGTAAGTTTTGAATGTTCTTTTTCTTGTGCAGACCACTTGGCTTTATAATAATTTATATCACTGCGCTTAGAAGCTATCGGTGCAACTAGAGATAATTATTTTTATCTTATATTTTGTATAATTAGTTATAGCTTTGCGCAATCTAGAATTAGAAAATTGTTAACTGACTTATTCAGACTATTCAAACCACTTATTATCATGAAACATATTGTAATATGCTCTCTCAACTGACAAAGCAGAAAAACAAAGTCACGAACGAGTTCGATCAATCGATAAATATTTGTCAAAAATTAAGTGTTAATAAGACATGAATTAGAATGAAAAGTTCTTTGAAAATCTCTCCGTTACAAGAAGGTTTTAAAAGACACGATTCGATAAAGTAACATTAGAGGTCTTATTTCTCCACTGAAGTTAATCATATAAATTATTTGTAGATATGACGTCATTCCAATCGTGATGGGACCTCCGCGTACATTTTATGAAAAAATTTCGCCTCCACACTCATTCATTCATATAAACGATTTCAAATCACCAGAAGAGTTGGCCACATATCTGCACTATTTGGACAAAAACGATTCGGCTTTCAACGCATATTTCGCCTGGAAAGGAAGCGGTCAGTTTATAAACACCAAGTTCTGGTGTCGCCTCTGCGCGCTTGTTCAGAATCCTAAACCTAAAGTAGCCGAAAACTTGGACAACTGGTGGAAGCGATCGGATATTTGCAATAATGCTCAGACATGGACATAACATACAATTTGCCTTAGAATCTTGTTTATACAGTAGTGTTGTTTGTCTGTGATTGTTTTCTGCGATCAATAAATATAATTGAAATTTTTCGTCATTAACGATTGCAGCTTGAGGTACAGGATAACTGTAGGACATGGATTACTGCAGCTTTTGGCTGGCTCCCAATAAGCTACAACTATCCGAATTACACTGAACTTAAAGTGGACTTTTGTCCACTTTGCATGTACGCGGTTAAAGGTTGCCCTTCCGTTGCACTACTCAGAGTGGTGTTGTCTCGATAAACAAACTGTTAATTAGTAAAGGAAAAGTCAGTTCAGGAAAGTTTTAAAACAGAAGTACAGTCGGTTATACTTTTCAAAAACAGGATTGACAAGCATGCGCGTGCCGTCTGGTTGAGCTTGCACCATAAAATTATGCAACCGTACTCAGCTTATCCTTCTTCCTCTTATGCAATTTCCACTGACTTAGCGCCTCTACTGATTTAATACAAGTAAACGTTCTGCCAAGTTTTACTGTTGAAATTGGTATAAATGTGATAAAAAACTCAGGTTTAATTTCATAAACAAAAACTTTAAAGGATGAAATATTTGGTTGGGGAATGTATCACTCAGGCTCAACGCTCCATTCTGAGAAACATGAGACATTCAGCGCAGTCAAATCGATCTACAGGAACGCAAATGGAATACGACTTGTTGATACTCGCATGCAAGAGTACGCCTGTTGCCAAGCAAAGCTGTTTACGTTGGTTTGTTTATCGTCGAAACTATCCTCTTACCAAGCTTTTGGTGTTGGCAAGTATACACTGCGCCAATAAAACGCACGAATGTTGATGTATTAAACAACACTATATGGCGTAGGTCGTATGATTCGTCACTTACGCAAACTGTGTGCAGTAGTATTTGTCAGCTAGCAAATTTACGGCTCCAAGAACTTATTTTTAAAAATTTTTTAAGTCCAGAAAGAAATGCCCACCAATAGTGGGTTTGCAAATAACGAAAACTTCGCTTTGCCAGAAATGTAAGATTATGGGAATGTTTAAAGAATCTTACTTTTCCTTTGATATACTGTAGTTCCGGAGCTGCCCATAACAAGAATGCCCATAACGAGAATGCATCAAGAATTGCAAATGACCTTATTTTAGCACAAGTATATCCACAACTTCCACTGATTGAAACTTTATGAATGATTTCATATCTGTATTGAAGACTGAATTAAACCATTCTTCAAACGTGCTCGATGACTACTTCCGACTGAAAATCAGTCATTCACATATTAGAAAACCCGCTAACCGTTCGCTTAAATATTTCCAACACGTAATATTATACTGTACTTAGACATGATATGCAACTGCATTTTTGATCTAGTAAAAGTATATAATGTTGAAATTTCTTTCATTAAAACCATGGAATACATTGGAGTAATATTTTAAATTTGCTGTCAGTATTAGAAGATTATACTTTCTGGTTCGATTGACTGAAGTTTTTGTGAATATAAGTTGAATTATACAACTTTTGCGAAATCCTGTTTCAGCCAGGGACAAGATGAACTGTTCCCTCAACCACCGGCAAGCGATGACTACGACAATGAAGTACCTTTTACAAAGAAGAGCCAGCCGATTCGCATCACCGAGAAATATCGACAGATCATAATTTTAATCCTCGTTGGCTTAATTTTCACGTTTGCTGCCATCTTCTTAGTCATAGCCATCCTCTCCAAGAATAATAGTTAGTATTTCTGGTTTATTTTTCAGTGTCTAACTCAAAAGAACTTCTGCAAGTAACCGTGCTATGCCAATCAAAGTTAATACATTGGCTTTTTTGTTTGCGTACGCATACGCATAGGTGAATATTCAGCTTGCATGAAAGAAACTCTAAAAATCTTAAAGATATCAATTGACGCCATAGAGAATGTTACAGTAATAATTGCGGTTTTGTAGTTGTAAAGGAAGCTCGAGAACAATCCCGAAACTTCACCTATAGTGGCGATCCAGTGAAGTCTGTTTATGCTGGTAAATGGGGGCAGACAGATTTTGAACAGATTAAACAAGTCACCGGTATACACAAAGTTTGCTTATATCGGTCAGTGATCGCTATAAGCAGTATAGTGACAATTAGCATTATTGCAAGTCAAGAAGCTTGGCTTAGAGCGTGTTAGTGAGTGAATTCGTGAAGTACTGTACTACTGCCACATATCCTAATCCTTGGGACTACGATGATTAATGGCGACACTATTGGGACGAAGTGTTGAGCTAAGAGCCAGGAGAATGGAGGATGTTTTCTTTTAACACCCTTTATTAACCACAAAATACAGCCGTTTGGTTGGAATAAGACATTATTAGTGTCAACCTGCTCTTTGTACGCTTTCTCACGACCCTATAAACACCGCTGATAAAGAGCTTTCTGCATTGCTTTCAAAATGGAACTGTATTTTTGATTCGCATGGCGCTAATCAGCATGACAACTCACTTTAGGCAGAAATCATATGGCGACAGATTGCCTTGAATTGCACCAGAGAGACAGTAACCTTCGAAGCGGAGTGTATACGCTTAATCTACTTGGTATACCAGCTTTCAACGCATACTGTGACATGGAAACCGATGGTGGTGGCTGGACCGTATTTCAAAGGTACCTTTAAAATAAATCTATCGATATTTGATGTGTGTCTTTTTTGCAGTAAAAGCAAATTTAGTGTTGATTGTGGATAAAGTTCATAAATATCGATAAACATGCAGCGAAAATTATGTCTATTACGCGTTAAGTTTTTCTTTGTTTTTTAAATTGACCCGCTTGACTGAAGTTCTGCATAAAACGAAAATATTTTCTTTACACCACTGCACTTGCCCTTAAGAGTGTATTTATTATAATAAGCATCATCTGATTTAGACGCATTGACAACTCTCTTTCGTTCTATGATAAATTATGGAACGATTACAAAGTTGGATTCAACAATGGATTGGAGAACAATTTATGGCTCGGAAATGATATTATTCATAATCTGACCACCAAAGATTCAAACGTCGAGTTGCGGATTGACCTTTGGGGCAATAGAAATCCAAGTTCATCCAAAAAAAATGGATACTGGTGGGGAAAGTACACTAATTTCTATGTAAGTGACGCACTGCTTTGATAATACAGGAAAATTAGATGCTTCTCTTCATTCATGCATAGCTTTTACCTTTTCAGTAGACCAGTCTTCAACAGCTGCAATTCAAGAATCTCTCCTTTCAAAGTGTTTCTAATACAGTAATGCTAAATCTTTCAATCAGTCAGATAATGCCACAATTTAAATATTTTTGCCTCAGCAGCGGTAGGAACCATTCACCCGAAAAATTTAGGGTGAGCTCGGTCGAATGAGGGCTCACTCGACCGACGGTTCGAGCGAGCTCGGTCGAACGACACTTCGTAGGAACCAACTCACTCGATCGTTAGGTCGAGCGAGCCGNGCTCCTTCGCAGTGATATTCAAGATATTAAGATATCGAAATGGATGTGGCTGGCTGAGTCCGCCATTTTGAACAAAAAGAGCAATTTATGACGTGTGCTCTCTAATCTACTAATGTGTCACTGCTAAGCCTAAGAAATGTGTATTTGTCTCGTAAATTTGTGCCTGTATGCGGTACAATTCGGTGCAATTTGTACAGTATCTGGCACATTTTTGGCTGCACAAGGTCGCTCTAATATTTTTGAGGCGTGCCCGATGTCTCGAAAAATTTTCGAGGTGAGCTCGCTCGAAAGAGGTCGCTCGAACGTTGGTTCCTACCGACTGAAAAGTTTGGAATGGACTTTTGGTCGAGTGAGCTCACTCGACCTAAAAAGGCGGTTGGTTCCTACCGCTGCAGATTCGGATTTGAATACAAAATTTGAATATTATTTTTTTCCATCTTTTTGACTCATTTTTCTTTCGAATTTATGTCTTAATATCATAATTTCTAATCCTTACTGCTTATCTTCTGTAGCCAGTGAATTTTTTCTATATACAGTAGACTCTCGATATAACGCCATCTCGACATAACGCTACTCTCGATATAACGCCACCTTGGTTGGGCCCGCTTTGGTTGGCCCGAAAAGAAATTGAAGCAAAATGACCCTCGATATAACGCCACCTGGGGCCGGTCCCTAGGGGTAGCTTTATATCGAGAGTCGACTGTATATTAGCTTTTGATATCATTCAAGATAAAAAATTTATTCTGACCAATTTGTGAATTATTTAATGTTCATCTCATGGTCATTATCTGTTCCGTGAAATGTCAGCTGTATATAATATTCTTCCAGATCGACAATGAAGCAAATTTCTACACACTTCACTTATCTCCTCCAGTCACAGGCAATGCATCGACGGACTTAAGGAGTGGCATTTATTTTTCGAATGGTTTTGCATTTTCGACCCCCGATGCCGAACACGGCTCCTCCGGTTATTGCATCTCTAAATACCAATGGGGGTAATTTTGCAACTTTCTTAATATTCTTTGATATGGCGCTCTTTCAGCGGATGGTGGACGGATTCTTGCGGTGCTTCTGCTCTGAATGGCAAATATGTGCCGTCGTCTTGGGGTTTTTATGGATTTACCTGGCTGACTAATGACGAATCTTGGATCAATCCAGTACAATCTCGTATGATGCTACGAAGTTTTGGATAGTTAAATATTTTCCATCTTTCTGTTCATATGTGAATATGGGAATGGTTCGGGATACCAGCTTCTTACTCGAATCAACTGTCATAATTAACATTTTGTTGCAATTTTTGTTCTGACTTAGATGTGCTCACTAAGCGTGAATGTAATGGATGACCCATCGATGGCATAGTTAGTAAACATTATTTAACTGACTATAAAATGAGGCCGATTTCGTCAGTCAATCCTTGATTCGACAATTCAGAGGAGTTTGTTTAAACTGAGCAACAATATATCGAGCTCAGAATTAAACCGCCCTGGAGAGAGTAATTTCAGTGCGTCAAAGAGTTGGCGACGTACACTCATTTGTACCTATCCTCACTCTTTTCTGTTTGTGTGTTCTCCAACCGTTTCCCCTGCTGCCAAACTTTCAGTCTCACTCCCTCTCCCCGTAATGTCGTTGCAAATAATTTCACTAAGAGCTAAGATAAAGTGATGGACAACATGGCTTTTCTGAGCTGGCTGAAGCTTTCTTGTCCCCTCTGGATCTTGGTGTCATCAAATTTTGTCATAATGTCACAATTATCGACCCGTCCTCTCTTTTGCACCAGTGTTCAAAAATACGCATTTCTTAATTTATTCTATAGAACACATTGATGATTTTACAACCATGCACTAATTTTGTAAGTTATGATGAATCACACTTATAGCTCTTTATTTATAAAATTCAGACGACAACGAACAATCTTTATGACCTTGCTTCAGTAAAATGTAAGATAATGGTAGAATAAACGCTGAAGGTTCAAATTGTAATAGCCTGAACTAGTTAACAATGCCTCCCTCTTTCTTGGAAATATTTTTAAGGCGAGACTGCGCATTTTCATTTCCTTGTTCCGCTGCTTTTGTGTACCATTTGACAGCCTCTTCAGGTGATTTGGATACACCTTTCCCTTCTTCATACATAAATCCCAAAATTAGCTGCGCCTTTGAATTTCCTTGTTCTGCCGATTCCGAGTACCATTTGACTGCTTCTTCATCAGATTGAGGCACGCCTAATCCATTACCATACATTAACCCGAGGATAAATTGCGCATCTGCATTCCCTTGCTCTGCTGATTTTCTGAACCATTTTACAGCTTCTTCGTCGGATTGGGGTACACCTTTGCCATTTGCGTACATATACCCAAGGCTAGCTTGCGCACGCGCATGTCCTTGTTCTGCTGACTTTCTGTACCATTTGACAGCTTCCTCATATGACTGAAGTATGCCTCGTCCATTATCATACATCACTCCAAAGTTGAACTGTGCATCTGCATTTCCTTGTTCTGCTGATTTTCTGAGCCATTTGACTGCTTTTTTATCTGATTGAGGAACGCCTTGCCCATTCTGATACATGGTGCCAAGGTTATTTTGCGCCTTTGCATGTCCTTGTTCTGCCGATTTTGTGTACCATTTGACTGCTTCTTCATCTGATGGAGGCACACCTTGACCTTTTCTATACATCAATCCCAGGTTAAATTGCGCAAATGCATTTCCTTGTTCAGCTGATTTTTTGTACCATTTAACAGCTTCTTCATCTAATTGAGGTACGCCTCGTCCATTATCATACATCCATCCAAGGCTAGCTTGCGCATCTGCATGTCCTTGTGCAGCTGATCTTGTGTACCATTTGATAGCTTCTTTATCTGATTGAAGTACGCCTTTTCCATCAAAGTACATATCTCCCAGGTAGTTTTGCGCAAATGCATTTCCTTGTTCTGCTGATTTGGTGTACCATTTGACAGCTTCTTTATCTGATTGAAGTACGCCTTTCCCATCATAGTACATATCTCCCAGATAGTTTTGCGCAAATGCATTTCCTTGTTCCGCTGATTTTGTGTACCATTTGACTGCTTCTTCATCTGATGGAGGTACACCTTGACCATTCCTATACATCACGCCAAGGTTAAACTGCGCAGACGCATTTCCTTGTTCAGCGGCTTCTTTACACGATCGAAAAAGTTGTTGATCTGTCTTTGCATCTAAAAATGTAAATACAACTGGCACTTTATCTTAACATTACTCTAATACTTTTCATCAAATATTTAGACGCGTTTTATAAATTGAATATTCTATGAAAGCTGTTTAAATATCTAGTACATTTTAATTGAAATTAATTAAAACCAACCTGGTGGCGGGCGTGGAATGGATAGGAGTAGCTTTACCTCTTCTGGGAGGTTGTCGATGATCTCGCGGACCTTCTCGTGCTTCTGCTGCCAAGTGAGGCTACGGTCTTTATTGATGGCCTTGAACTTTCCCTGAACATCAGCGGGCAGCTTTTCGAAGCCCGGCGGCGGGGGCAACTTGCTCTTGACCTCGTCGGGTAGGCTCACCATGATCTCCAAGACTTTCTCGTGCCGTTTATGGACCCCAATCGACCGGTCCTCCATCAACGCCTTCAGTTTTGTCTGCACGTCCACCAGCAGCAACTCGAAGCCTGGCACAATTGGCGTTGGTGGTGGCACTGACTGAAATTCATCATTGTCATTTTGCTCCACCGCTTTGCATCAATATGTGCATTTAAATAATACGATTAACAAAAAAAGAGGAGAAGGTAGCGCTCGTCCTCGATGTCTTACGACCATTCAGATCAACATAAATGATGGTTAAATTGAATTAATAGACAATGCTGATAATTTATGGAACGAGAAGGTAGGATTTTTAATACTTAACTGAACCATAAACTGGAAGCTTCTTAAAAAATGGTGTAAGAAACAATTAGCGCTCTTCTTTGCGACGGTATTTGCAGCCCTTTGTTATTTAAGCCTATCTCATTAGTGCATTAG
>NIUQ01001389.1:0-31085 GCA_002796945.1 Plectus sambesii | reverse complement strand
CGACGGCCCAATCATTCGCTCCATCTGAGAGGCGATCGCTTCCGCCGGCAGCTTCTCGATCATCTGTTAAGGAAAAATAATAATGCTACAGATATACGGGGTAATATAGCCGAAACCGGATAAGTGCAACTCAACCGGGCACGAAAAAATGGTTGCACGTATCAGGTTTTACACTTATCCGGTTTTTATCATGTACAAAACCTAGGGAAAAAATAAATCGGGGCATAGAAAAGCATCAAAAACTTTTGCACTTATCCGGTTTTGACTGTACTGGTAAATGAACCGGCAGGTTTCTCGCCCGTAATCGAGACTATCGTTATTTACCATTTTTACCATGTATAAAACAAAGGAGGCTGAAAGTCGCGACGGCAAATGCTCTACTTCCCTCAAAAAAGTGCGCAGAAACGAAATAAAAGAAGAGATACCTTGGTGAAGAATTGGATGACTGCGACCAAGTTGCTAGGAGATAGCTGAGCCTCGAGTAGAATTCGAACGATGAGGTCGAAGCCGCTCTGTACCGTCGACGTCGAGCGAGAAACTTCGATGGCAGCACCGACGCATTCGGCGACGGCCGCGAGCACATCTGCCGCTTCCAAGTAGGTCACATTGATCGTCCCATCGACGCACCGTACCAATCTCGGCAAAATCTGCAACATCCAACGGGTGCATATATTCAAAATTTGCCGCTCATAAATCATAAAATCTTGGATAGGTGAAGGTAAACTGCTTCGAAAGTCGATAGCGCTTCTTTCTATCAATTTATACACGTAAAAATCAAGAAACGACTATCATTCTTCGTGAGAAACGATGTTCGAGCACCGAAAAGTGAGCTAATCTTTGCCAACTACGATCTCTGGCTCGATATCTTGTTGATGCTCAAAAATTTTGGACCACACATCCGGCATAAACGATAAAATTAAGTAAGCCATACCGCTTCGTCGATGAACTGCATCAACTGAATGGCCGTCAAATCCGACCCCATCGCCACCAAGATCGTCGTCAACGCTCGTAACAAAGCGGCGCTCTTCAGCAAAGCATCCTCGGGAGCTGTATCGGTTTTCTTTGACTCGCGGACCTCCTGCAAAAAACTCGATCAAAAATGGAGACATCCCGGACATCAGTCTCAAGAAATGAAAACGCAATTCAACAGGAATAAAATTCTGTAAAATGCTTTAAATAGGAACTTTAGCAACTCTGCCTGAATGGAATGCACCGCACAATGTTTTGTTTGCAGCTGCGGTAAAATAATTTCAATATAAAGAGATAAAATTTGCAGTTAGCTTGTCATACGTAACTGAAAACAATATATTTTACACTCCTCTAGACTAAAGATGACGGGAGTTTCACAGTAAAAAGACACAAACTTCGACGTATCCTTCAGCGTCGTCCAAAAAGTGTTTCAACAGTTCTTTGCCGACGGAGATGTTCTGCAGCCAGAAGCGTCGGAAGGACTTGATGGTCGATTCGCACTGTTCGAAAACTTCCGACGGCTGCTCGATGTCGACGTACCAACCGATAATTACATCCACGATGTCCTGAATCAGGCAACAGTTCAAAAATTTTACATTTTCGTGCCAGGACCCAAACCTCAAACGACGGCTTGAAAATGATTGGATAGACGTCCGCGATTGTCGAGCTGATATCAAGCAGCGGCAGCAGAATTGACGCGTAATCATTCGTCTCCATGATTGTTCGCACTTCTGTCATTGTTGCCTGCAATAAATAGTTTACAGTGGGAGAGGGATAACCGCAGCCCCGAGTATATGAAGTTTCGGTAGAGACATGTGATCGCTCATGGCAATGAGAATATTCCGTGAATTGTCGTCAGCTATGAATTACAAGCTGACTTTGCTGTCAGAAGCGACTGCATTCACAACCAGCTTGCCAAGCGTAGGTAACAAAGATTTGCGATATATTTCCACGGCTAGAATTCTCTTTTATACCCTCTCATTAATTTAGTTCAGTGCTGAATTGACCCATACAACTGCAGGAGTCAAATAAATGCAGAATTGGGTTAATTCACCAACATCCTAATTAACCCGCATCTACTGGACTGGGCACGAATTGGCACTAGGCCACAGCATCACTAACCGAAATGCTCTCATCATCGAGGCGTCGCTGCCGTTTGTCGAGATCGAAGGTGGTACTGAGAGACCGGAGGTACAACGCCTTGACATCTTCTTGCTTTTCTCCCGCTCGACGAACGTTCTCCATGAGCCACGTGAGGAAGCTGAAGTCCAAAATTTTTAGGATCATCGGTTATTTCACCTTCAATAATATCTCAAAAGCGCGATTAAAATCGAGTTAAGCACACGCAAAAAAGGATGGTTGAGAAAGAAAAATAAAATAAAGAAGAGCTCACTCTTTGAATTTGTAGGCCATGATGTATCCGATCGTTCCAATACACGCCGCCACCGCTTTCTTGACGTCGTAACTGATCCTCGTGCAGAAAAGAACGTCCAGTTCGAACAGCATCGAGCGAGGGTCGCAGTTCATGTTCTAAAAATACAATAGTCATGGTATATTTCCTATACGGCAAAGATGGCTTATAAAGGTAATCGCTATTATTGTTTCGGCTAATTTTTGGCTGCGATCGGGCTTTGCGTGCTCAATCAACCCAGATTTTATGAAGCTTTTTCACTCCATCCCAAAATACTGCCCTTTGCCGCACTTCTTCAGGTAATCTTAAATTTATGGTCAATTGAATAATATCGGACAACACCCACAACTTTGTGCATTTTATCAAATTGAAAAGAGAAAGTTGACCAGGCGCCTGGGATTTAATTGAATTCGGTGTAATTTGTTCGCTCTCCAAAATCCGCCGCATTTAACATTAATTATTAACAATTAATTATTGTATGAAACGTTAGAGAAATTTCTAAATGGGTGAACCGCACGGACTCTAATCAAATCTTTACTATTCACTAAAATTTAAATCAATATCCCACTCAGTTTCTTCATTCTAGTTAAAAAGCAAAACAAAGGGAATATAAGATTGAGCAAAAGCGCTAAAAAAGTTGACTTACTCTCGAGTCGTGCAGTTCGAGCAGAACTTTTTGCAGTTGTTCGCACGCGTTCAATCGTTGTTCCTTGGTGACGGCGCCCTTCTCGTGGGTGATCTGCTTGACCAGGCTCTTAAGCTGGTACTGCGGCAACTGCGTCATGAAATTGCTGTTCATGATTGATGACCACTGATAGAGCTCTTTCTTCAGTCCACTTCTATCTCTTGCACACTCGAGTCTTTAAACGACGGCGATTGGGGCGCGCCGCCCTTTGCATTCTTTGATATGAGACACCGATATCCAAAATCTTTGTGTAATCAGCAAGTCGGCCACAAAATGTCTTAAAAGGAAATGAAATTGAGTAAGAAGCAGAAATTTGCATTCAGCGGAGAAGACGAGTTCGAAGCAATTGCCGTTGGATGAGAGGTTTTCTTCCCGTGCCTAGCTCAGCGAGCCAATTAACATAACATTAAGAACAAAGACCACGTTTAGAACGCACAATATTATTACGGAAGGTTAACAACAACTTAAAATTCAATAATATGAAAAGAAAGGTGTCTCCCGAATGTTATGAGTGCTTAGGACTGGGTGGCAATATATTCCCTTCTCAGTTCCCTCTAATTAGGCCTCACAGGCTAACGAAGCACAAGCCGAGTAAATCACGCGGGAACATCGTCAACGTCACGGAAGGCCGATCCGCCACCCGCGCACCGCTGTGCCCCGCCCATCTTCCTCCTTTGCGAACCTCAGAAATACCACCGACTACAGTATACTCTTCTGAACTTTTGCACAACACGTTCCCTTACAACTGTAATCGGCACGAGACCCAACACATCGAAAGAGAAAAAGATGTCTAGATTAGTATGGAGTCTGGATTTTTCTACGCAACATAAACTATACGATCGTGTTATACTGACTTTTTTCGATAATATAGTGATTTCGGAGAAGAGCACGAACAGTAGGTCGTAAAATAGTCCGTTTGCATTCCTCCTGATTTCGTCACTAACTATGATTTTCGCAACGAAATCCTGTTCCATACGTACCGTATAACCTTTTGCTTTGTCACTATGTGACGGCGGCTGCCGAAACGAAAGAATCGTCTAGCACCAACGACAGCTCCTGTCAGTAAATCAGCATTCAGCAGTGCAACCCGAAGCATATCGCTAATATAAAAGAAAAGGTAACTTTTAATACAATTTACTTTATTTCACTTTTCATCTTTATGCAATTTTTTGTTTACTTTTTAGTTGTTAGAGCAAAATTACGTTCTTTCATTTTAGCTATTATTTGAAATGCGCCAAAGTGTTCAGTACACACAATCTGTTCCTTTCTACGGAATTATGCCTTTCGTGAGCCAATATGAAATATTTGTAATCGCACATTTAATAATTGTGCTTCAGTTTCTGTTTGCTAAATGCTTAAAATGATATTCAACAGAAGAGAGCAATAATTGACACGCTTTGCTTTTCATTCAGCAGCGATCATGGAGATGCCCAGTTTGCGAATGAGCGCTCGTGATGAGAGCTCGTTGCGTGACGACGAGACGTTCGCCATGAACAAGGCAAAGCTCATGAGCGAGCCGAACCCTGACCGTCTGTTCTTCGAGCTGCCTCCGCGAGGAATCGCAGTATGTTTCTTTTTTAAATCCATTCATATTTTTCTGCCAGTATAATGGACATTTACTATTAATTTTCTTTTATATTTCTTAATTTTGTACGTTATTGTTACTTATTATTAGTCTGAATCAGCCTTTATGCGGTTGTATGGTAACGTAATTGCTGCATAAATAACCCGAAGCTAGATTATACTTCAGTTCATTAGGAAGCAAAGCATTGAACATTGCTAAATTACTTAACATTACGCAAAGATTATATATAACCGATCGAATGACTATTAATCAATATTGTTAACCTGTAAAACGGTTCTTTCGTTTCTTATGGCGTAAATTGCAGCCGAAAGAGTTTGTGAACACGCATTTTGGGCCGCAATCCGGCGCCAAGAATCTGCAGTTCCGCAAGGGAACGACGACTTTGGCATTCATTTACGAGCCGAAGACGGAGGCGGACAAAGGCGGCATCATCATTGCTGTGGACTCCCGGGCCAGCGCTGGCGAATATATCTGTACGCTTTCCAACTTATTCCGGAGTCAAAATGCCCCGATCAGTAACAAGAGCTCTTAAATTGAATAAGGGCAAACTGCTTGGACAGTCAGTTGCGCTTCTTTCTATCAATTTATGCGCATAAACACACCTATCATTCATGGTGGAAAACGGTGTTCAAGCATCGAAAAGCGAGCTCATCTTTGCCAACTATAGTACCTTGGGAGATATCTTGTTACTGATAGAAAAATTTGACTATATTCCTCAGTTGTAATGCTAACATAATGATGTATTCAGCTTCGAAGAGTGTGATGAAAATCCTGGACATTTCGGATAACATGGTGGCGACGATGGCGGGTGGTGCCGCCGACTGTCAGTTCTGGACGCGTATTGTCGCGAAATACTGCAGGTGTGCATTTATGAGCGATTTTATCATATATCACTCGCATAATATTGACGCGTTTAGCTTGTACGAACTTCGCGAAAAGAGCGAAATTACTGTTAGCGCTGCGTCCAAATATTTTGCCAATGTACTCTACGGCTACCGTGGCATGGGTCTCTCTGTGGTAAGTGGTTAACTAGTTGTACAGTTGCATAAAATTAAATGTATTTACAACATTCTTTTGAAAAGGACTTTGAAGCACGAAAGTAGAAGGATTTATAATGTATTCTTATTAGAGTAGAAACCGAATAAATGCGGCTCCTTATTAGTTCTCGTGGTCTTTTTTACATATTAAACAAATAAGGGTAATTGTGGAAGAATAGAATGGTTTGAACTCTATAGTGAAACACGAGATCATGGATTTATGCAGGACTCGCTGTAGTTTGCTTGACGCTCGCGATCAGTTGCTAAAGTCCAAGCTTACCAAATGTCGTTAAATTAATCGCGAGTTTTCAAGACCGCTTTCATATCGCATACTTTAGCTAAAGTCGTACGCAATGCTAGAATATATCCGCATAGTACGACTGTAGCAAAAGTACGTAGTATGAAACTGACCCTTTGTCTACATTAACATCTCGCACTATAGCACGCACTTTATCGTTTCTCATTTGTAAACAAAATGAGGGGTAGCATTAGTTCGCGAAAGATACACTGAAAATAAATAAATAAAGAAAAATAACCATTATCACAGTTAAGTTGAAATCGTATTGCAGGGTTCGATGGTTGCGGGTTACGACAAGCGCGGTCCGGCAATCTTCAAGGTGGACAGCGAGGGGACGCGCGTGTCGCTACGCCTCTGCTCGGTGGGCTCGGGGTCGCTGTCGGCCTACGGCGTTCTCGACGCCTTCTATCAGCCGCAGATGACCGACGAGGAGGCTCGCGCTCTTGGCCGCCGCGCCATTATGCACGCTACCTACCGCGATGCCGGCTCTGGCGGCGTCTGCAACTGTAAGTCTTTCTTTATCTTATACTATAAGAGTATAAATATTTGAAGCTATAAAATTTCGCAATTTTTCCTGTCCCATTGGTTCAAAGTTATGGTATAATATTTGGTATGCATAATTATTCACAAATCGGCCGAATTGCGAATTTTGCGTAAATTTTTTCTATAAATAATTTCTGCTTCTACAGTAATACGCGTAATTCAGTACAGTAGAATTCCTTTTACCCGTAATTTTTGTCTGTCCCAGAACGTATCTTTCCATGCTACAAAGTTCGCTTATACCGGTATTTTACGTTTACCAGAAGATCTTGCCAGTTCCCCATATACAGGTATAAACAATTTTCACTGTATCATGCTTAAAGATCTCATTAAACACGCAAACTGAAGCCTAATGAATTCTTCAGTGGTGCACATTACTCCGACCGAGAAGATCCGACTACCGAGTGTGGACGTTAGCGAGCTGCTGTACGAGTTCGCCAACGAAATTGGCCGTGACATCGCCTATGAACCCCAAGAGGATTGAGCTCCCTTTGCTGATTTTGTTTCATTATTCGTTTCGTTTTTATTACTGATCCTGCGCGCATGGCATCGAGTAATGTGAAGAAAACTGTTCGTATTCGATAAAGCCAAGAAATGTGTCACTTTGTTCGTCGTCGTTTCTTATACACCTGCGCAGAAAACTGCGAGAAAGACTTGCTGTTATAGTGGCGACTGTCGTCAAAGGCTGATGGCGCTATCTCACCGCGCGGCAATCTTTCATTTCACGCATCTCAAATTACACGCGCACATTTTTCATCAGGAAAGATCTAGTGGGGGACTGAAAAGGACGCTCATTGCTCTGAAAGTACTTGGCTCACTTTTCGAAAGAAATCACAACTCAATTTTTCAGTTCTCAACACTCGGCAGTTTTATGGCATAGGCTGTCAGATCACAGTTACTCAACGATTGCAGCAACATGTGCCATTGCAAATCGCCGTTCATGATCAGTGGTGCTAGTGATCCGTGAGTAACGAGCAAACATTCAATGGTATTAGCGCTCACTCGTAATCTCTAACGGCACAAAACAGGTCCACCGCATCATTTGAATTTTCACAATCGAAGAACATATCGTTTGGTTTAGACCACTTCCTAGTTGCTGCTGCTGCCATATCCTAGTGATTAAATTCATAGTATAACACCTCTAGAGTGCCCGTTGTTCATTTTATGTCATATAGGATAAAAATTTGAATTTGAGGACCTCAAATGAATGAATGATTCTTCCCAGTATAAAAATAATGCAGTTTTAGCGCGTGATAGTGTGATGTTAGTTAACAGTTTGTAGATAATTTACTGTGAATATCGCTCGATATTTATGTTAAGTGTTTCGTCAATGGAATCTTAAATTTGATTCACCATAATAATTTTATAACCTCTTACTTTTTATGCAAAACACTTGTTCAGATCGAAAATTAAAGTATGCCTAGGTCCTCAATAACAACTAAAATGAGCTCAGTAAAATTTAATTTAAAAAATTAATGTTTTTTGCCGATTATTCGAGATTGCAGTTCGTTCAAAGTTGATGACTGATACGTCAAAAATTAGTTTAGACAGGATAGTTTCTTTTAATGTCAGCAGTTCTAATGTTTGGACTCTCCTATAGACCGAATCGTGTATCATTCCTGCACATAATTAAATTACAGTACGTTGGCGAACGTGAAAAAGAAGAAAAATGCACCTTCGTCTTGTTGCTGTATCGCTGGCGATGATGGTCTGTGCCTTTGAGGTGTCGGAAGCTACTTTCGTTTGCATGTTTACGGAACGCGATATTTATGATTGTCTTTACAAGCCCAAACAAAAGAAGACTTTAAAAGAATTTGAAGGTCAACTGAAGATTTACAACATGCCAAAAGTGACCTCCATACTGGAAAAACTAAAAACGAAGGGATGCATTGAAGCATCCGTATGGCCCGATGTCGAGGTGAATTTTACAGCATTGTACACTTGATTGAGACCGATATGTTCGAGAGAACAGAAAGATTTGGTGTTTTTACATTTATAATTTTATTTGAGGGAAGTTTTCATTTCATTTGGGACATATTTGACAGAGATGGGATAAGTACCATGTTGCAATTTTATGATCTACTCTTTATATTCCGCATTGAAGCCTTCAATAGAAAATCACCAAGAGTATTAGTTAATGTCTGCTCATTAAGGCTATCTAAATGTAGTATTTAAAATGGTGTTCCGTAAGAACGTTAAAGTAATTGTTTCATAAGTGCACAGTTTTTGATAAAATGCAATGAGAATGTATATTTATCAGGAATACTACCACGATCTTGTAAAAATGTTCTGCGAATGTTTCGAGACGCGGACTGAACTCTACCACATCCTTTCACTGATATTGCTTTATGAGTATTTAACGCGTTAATTCCTCTTGAGCTTTCAGACATGGATAAAAGTTTATACGCCTCCAACGCCCTACTTGACAATCTTTGAAAAACTTTCAAAGGCCCAGAAAAATACTCTTGTTCAATACACGAGTGATTATGATAACAAGCAACTTCAAAAAAAGGCCGAAGCAGTCTATAAAGTCATTGAAGAAAAGCGTAACAAACTCTCGGAAGCTGATAAGAAAATCGTGGAAGATTGGGAGGAAGAATACAACGACGCCTGTCTGAACTAATAATATCAGACGCGACTATTTCAATTATCATTAGAATATCCATGAAGATCGATAAAAATTGTTAGGCAACATGCCGTATATTCGATGTTATTCTTATAAAAGACTGACGGTTGGCTTAGTTTGTTGAATAAACATTACAGCACATCTCCCTTTTCACAATTATATTTAAAGGAACATTTTCTCCCTGTCAGGTAGTGAAATGCGTGCAAGACAAAGGCGCTTAAGACAGACTTTTTCAATGACTCCAACTTTTACTAGCACAGTTTATAAATTAATTTGCTCCTTATATTAAACGGGCGTCGAGAGCGTAAAAAGTTTTATGGGAAAGTAAAATGTGTGTGCTTGAATCAGTCTCTCTTGCTTACCTTGTTTTACAGCAAATGATGCCCCTATGTTTTTGAACAAGAATTTAATGCAAATTATTTAGGAAAGGCACAGCTATAACATTTGTGCTGATCTGACATTCAAGAAAGTGGATAAGGCTTCAATAAGAAAATCGAAGAATAAAAACGGCATTAACTATATCTGAAGCATACTTTTGTTGTCTCCCCTAACAAAGGAGTCTTTCAAGGCCCTGTTACGCAAGTTAAAATGGATTTCACCTGGTTTTGTCACGAATTGGTCGGATAACTGGGTAAGGTGGCAGTAGTCACTGTATAGAAGATGTTGTTGTGCGGCCAATTTGTTGTGAATAGTAGAGATGTTTGCAGATACTAGATACCCGATATGTATTTTCGTCGCTTTACGTGGAGAGATAGAGGAGTTAGTATGCTAAGAACTTTCAAAGTGAGAGCTTGTGCGAAAGCTACGCGAAGCTATATCTTATTATTATTTATTTAGTTTTTCGACTGTTGCAATGAATGGCCTTTTAAACACCGATTGGTAGATTCACATTATAGAGGAGACAAAGTTATTGCAACCCGCCGGATCGTCGCACTTCCACTGATATAAAGAATAAAGATGAAAAGAAACTGAGCGCTCAAATTGATGTTCGATATCTGCTCTCTAAATTGTAGGTAATTTTCTAAATGAATTAGTTCGTTGAATGCTCACTACAAAAATATTTAATTATTACAGTGTGGAGCATAAACTCTTGCACAAATATTTTTCACGTTATCTATCGTAAACACTGATTAATCCCAATGAACTTTTCCACATAGTCTGAGTACTTATTAGGCATTAAATTACAACAATTGTATCTCAAAATATTCTGCATGCTCTTTAATGAACGTCACAAAACATGCGCGGCACTGATCTACGACCTCACTGCCCTCTACCACAGCAAAATTACTCCCTGTTTTTGTGCGTGTAGAAGTCGATGACGTCCTATTTTGCACTTATTTGCGACGAAAAGCCTGTTTCCATAATGTTAAATACTATCGCAAATAATTCTCACACTGTAGTCTTTGAGGAACTCAAAACTTGCGAAACATGATTTTTAGGCGTGTTAAAGCTCAACAATGATGAAACGTCTTGTTTTTGATTCACCCTTTGAGTACAAATAAAGCAAAAATAATCAAAATATTCTACGAATCAGCCGGAGTGAGTGGGCCTGAAGTGGGAATAGAGAAAAGAAGACGACCCGTTCAATTTACGTAACTAATAATCGTTACTCCCTGCAGGTTTGTTCAAATTTCGAACAATCGTTTCTCTAAAAAATTCGCGGCGCTTTGATAGGACGAGAACTGTAATTTCCGACGAAACTTATAAATAATCTACAGCTATGATAAGTTCCGGCGACTTATGCATAGAAAACCTCGTTTTGAGCTGTGCAGACGCATTGTAGGCAGAGTACCACAGGCATCTTTTGTATTTGATATGTTTGCATTTTGATCTCTTTCGCTTACTTTCTCAAGATTTCATTTGGTACAACTGAACCGCTCGAACCAATTTCATTTCTGAAAATCAGTGACGCACGCGCTTTTGATCCGCTGATCATGAATCGCAATACATACGTAAAGCATTGTCTCGTTTCAGACTATATTAGACGCTTCATCTGCGAGTAATCTTTGATCTTGAGAGTTTTCCACGCGTTCCATTTTTGAGAAATAATTGGTTTCACTAGTACTTTTCGAGATCATTTCTCTAGCAGAGTTTTATGAGCGTCTGGGTTCTGTTTCATAAAGCCCATGTAATTATGACTGTTTCAATTAAAACCTTGGAAATGTAACAACGGGTCAGCTGCAACGAATGCCCGAATGGCTTTCTCATGCGTATCACAGATGATTAGTCACCGCTCTTCCCGGGTTCAGTTTCACCATATGCAACGGGCTTATATAAAAGGCTGCTGAGTATTTGCAATTGTCGTAGTAATATATCAAGAGGATGTTAGGGTGATAGGGTGCAAGATAAACCCTATCATCGTTACTGTGCTAATTTCGCGCAGGGCGAGAGATAGATCGGTTGGAACGGTGTCGCATTAGACATTTCGCCAGCGTCCTCATTAAAGGCCGCGTCCGAAGATATATCCCGTGCCTTAAGAACTCACCCTGTCTTCAGCTATGTAATGTCTTCAAGAAGGGAAATATTGCATGGTTTAGAAGTAAAGACTGCATTTCACGCCTTTAAATATTTTGTTGAAAGAAGTTCTTAAAAAAGCCTAGTTATTTTGAACCATCCCGTATATTTTGTTCTAACGTAAAAATTATAAATGTGTAATAAATCCTTCAGCTTTTCACGTTCTCATTTGTTTGTCTCCCACAGCTAATCTTATCAGAATCCAGGTTACTCCTCAGGGACTAAATAAATATGATACAGAGTGGAGCACAAACTGTTGCATAAATATTTTTCGTGTTTTTAATTGTAAACACTGATTGATCTCAGTAAACTCGTCCAATGGACTGAGCACCTAAAAGGTATTTAATTATAGCAATCGAATCTCGAGATATTCACCACATTTTCTAATGAATGTCGCAAGGGATGCGCGGCACAAATTTTTGACGCACTATCCTTTGGAAAACAATCCCCCTGCTCTAATGGGTATATAAGTAGACGACGTCCTGCTTTGCACTTATTAGGGACGAAGAGCCTGCTTCCATATCGTTCTGCGCTATCGGAACTAATTTTAAGACTGAACCGTCGATCTTTGAGCAACTCAAAAACCTGCGATCGAGATTTCCCAGCGTGAAAGAGTTCAATAATCATAAAACGTTTGTGTTTCGATTATCCTTTAGAAGTACGTATAAAGCAAACTTTCAAACATGCTAAAAAATCAATTTCAATGAGTAGGGCTTCAGTGGGCTAAGACTTGAGAAGACTTACTGTAGTGATAAAACTAACAATTGTAACAAAGTATATAGGCTTTGTGCAACAATTTATGCGCCACTCTGTAATATATCAACTAGCTTAGCATCTCAAAACTGTCACTGTTTTAGCTCAATTCATGATGGATAATACTACTCAAGGAAACATCGACTACCACATCATTGCCGCTTCAACTTGTTTCATCATCAACTTTTCTGGACTGGTTATTTATATTATGTTCATAATAGTCATTTTGAGCGATCGAATGAATTACAAACATAGCTTTTACGTTTTTGTTGGACACTTGGCAATAGGGAATATTGGTATACTTTGCGAAAACTTACTGGTTGCTCTTCCACTCACAGTGGCTGAAAGAAATATTTATGGCGATTCTTGGCTGCTCATTGTGGCAATGGGACAGACGTTCTCCTATTATTTGGTCGTCTTCTTTTCATTCTTGATTACATTCAACCGCTTTGTTCTATTCTTTTTTCCCATTAAACATAAGTCAATATTTGATTCCCCTCAAATACATTACATTTCAGCGTTCATTTACATCTTGACAACTATCATTGTTGCAGTTACAACCAGTACTGGATGCCCCAAATGGTTTGATACTAGTCGCTTTAATTTTTATTACAAATGTGATCCATACGCGGCTTTCGGCAAGATTTTTTTGTCATCTTTTATGAACTTTTCAATTTCAGTACCTGTAATAATGTTTATTCTATACATAGCAGTCATAGCGAAGATCAAATCTCTAAACAGCACCACAGTTTCAACTACTTTCAGTAAGACAGAGATCAGTTTGTTGGTTCAAAGTATTCTTATATGCTTGTTATTATGGGCCCACTCGCTGGCTTTTATGTTCATTCCCAAATTAACATCATCACCACTGGGACCGATAGCGATTGTCAGTCTATCGGGAATTAATTGCTCCATCAATCCCATAATTTTCTTTGTATTTAATCAACAGGTGCGAAAGAGCGTGAAGATATTGTTATTTTCGGAGCGAACAACAGTTCAAAGGTTTCCACTGAGCGTAACGAGTCGTCGTATGTGAAAAAACAAACTTTGAATACTCTGATATTACGATTGAATTGTGAAAGTTGAATTATCGTGACTTTTCGATGTGTTTTTCGTTATGTGTTCCTCGTTTCAGTTTATAGTAGCACTCCATAGCGCACCGCAATCTCTGCATATCTCATGAGGGTGCAGGACAAAAAAGCAATGACTTTACATATTTCTGAAATCCTCATATAAACCGAATTATCCATGGTATCAATATTTTCAGATTCATGATATTGTGATAGTTGGCCTTTATGGGTATTAATTTATTTTGTGATTGAGTGTGCTTTTTGTGTTCTGTTCGTATAAAGTTATTGATCGAGCAATGGCTTTTGCCTGTAGTCGTACGTAGCTGGCTTTATTCTCATAAAATCATCGAGTGTGATTGAGCGAGAAAAGATAGTTTTCGTATTTAAAAATTTCACTCAGTTCAGTAGAAGTATAGCTCTCGGGTTAGCTCAGTTGGTAGAGCGGTGGACTGTAGAGTCAAAATAAGAAATCCATAGGTCGCTGGTTCGACTCCGGCACCCGAGATTGCTTGTTTTTGTTGTTCCTACCGACGACATTCAACTTCTTATCACGAGCGCTAACAAAGTATCACTAGCAAATGGGTCCTGTCTTTAGGAAACATTATCGATGCAGCATACTCAATTTGCATTGTCATCACCCACTTTCTCATTTTTCTGTCTCCTAAAGTGTGAAGATCTTTGCTGAATAGCTTGTATGAGACCGTGTTTCATCTAGTTAAAATAGAACTATTGCTAACGTCGCGCTCACGCACTGCGCTGTTCGCTAGAACTTTTGCCTATTACCGTTGTGTGAGCGCGTTGCCCGTGCATTGAATAAAAGTTCTGTCCTTGATTAAAAGAATGAGGTTCCTTCAACAAATGTCAGCGTTGAAGTCCTCTGGCCCTATATGTCCATATTGTAACCCATCCAAAATCCTTGTAAGGTTTGTAGCTGGAGAATAGTATAAATAAAATACTTTTCGATATTAGCCGCACGAAGGTGCTGCGAAGAATATTTTGCGTACAAAGCGTGAATACCGTGTACTTGACCAGGACGGAAGTTGGGTGGATCGGGTGTGATAGGCTTAAAATATAAGACGACGATCCTATCGAGGACAGAGAAAGATCGGGTCTGTCCGAACCGTAGAGTGTCCACAAACAAACAGGCGGACATCGCCTTATAAGCGGATTATGGAAAAACTGGTATAAAAGGAGGAACGCTGCAATGTTTATTCAACAAAGACAATTGTCATTCGTTTATAAGAACAACATTACAGTATGTAACATGCTGGCTAACAACTTTCAGCGATCTTCATGGCTATCCTAACAGAAATTGGAATATTGGTAGTCAAAGTGGGCGTTGTAATAATAGTCGAATCGACAGGTTTGTAGTATACTTAAACCGGATATAAGAAACACGGATATAAGAGCATTTCTTTCGCGGATTTTGTGGCCGAGACTGATATAATAGCAAGCACTCTATAAAATGGTAAGGCAGCTCAAGTGGTAGAGCCGGTTCTCTAGTAGCAAATGGTCATGGATTCGATTTTCTTAATGTTCGAGTTCCCTCCAGATGATTCCCTGTTGGAATTCATACATAGGAATTGAACTCTCGACCTTTCGTTACCATAGTACCGGCTCCATCACTTGAGCTCGCATGCTCTAGATGGAATACTCAAGTGTGCTTGCTCTTATACGCGTGTTTCGACCGAAAAAGGTGCCAAACAAAAACAAAATCGGGATCAACGAACATGTGGATCAGTACACTCGCCCATAGCTGAATTCTCCGTTGGCTCTCACTGTGAACGATTTTACCGTAAACTTGTTCGAACCATAATTAGTGATTACTTTAAGTAACTTAAAAAGTCCGAATTGTTCTAAAAACCTATTTTTGTTAATAAACAGTATGCTATAAGCTGTGATACAGTATTTGAGGTGTTGCTGACATTAAATGTTGCGAAAAATGGCCAACACCAAACAGATAAGCACCTCGGATATAAGAGCAAGTTTTCGATTTCTCGAACCTGCTCTTATATCCGGGATTTGCTATATTTTGTATCCTAATCTGTTATTCAGTGAATCTCTCCGTCCGAGTGCCGATAATTTCGACGCTACTATGGGTAAAAGGTGACACAGGCCAAAACTTTATCATCCCAATCGGAATATTTCATTTGATTAGCTGTCGAAAGATTTTCAATCTTTTTGTCAATGACTGCATAGACTGCATCCGCCTTTTCATACAAATCCGGATCATTTGGGTGGTCACTGCGCTGACTAATCAAAATAGTATTTTTCTGTTCTTCTGTAAGGCTCTTATATATTGTCATTACGGGCTTCGGAAGCGTCCAGATTTTTATCATTGTCTGAAAATTCAAGAAGATTAAAACATCACATACTTTAATAAGAAAACTATGGAAGGGACGTTAATCAGTATCGTCCGCGTCAAATAAACTTCGGCGGAACGTATTTACTGGACGACGATAGTTTTCGTGATAAGTTACGCATCCCCATTGCAATTTTCAGAAAATATATGATTATGAAATAAAATACTGTTTTCATAGTTTTAGACAATATCATTCCAATTACAAAATTCAACGAATGCCATTTATGGAGACATTATTTCTTATTATTCGTGACTGTCTTCCTACGACCTCGACAATGAATACGCAGGATAGCTCATAAAACATTAAACGATATTTACACAATCACATGTGACTGCCAAGTTTGCCCGAATGAATTTGCAAAATAAGCTACCTAAATTAGCACTATGCCTTCTTGCATCCAATTTAATCTTGTTCAACAGCTGATGAGCGAATATATCTCAAAAAATAAACGCTGATATGAAACTTTGGCGTGAAACGCAACTATAACAAATTCTTTCATTAATTATGTTTCAAGAGCGCACGCTATATTTATCTAAAAAAGTCGCAAAATGGTGTTTACCTGAGCAGGGTTTTTTATTTCGAGCAGCTATTGTTAAAACGTGCTAAAAATTACCTCAAACTGCAAAACCACGCAAAATAAACCACTAATTGGGGTAGAGAGGAGAAATGTTAGGCCTCCTCGCGAGATTGAGATATCCCCACCGGAAGAAATTATATCATCTCCCATAACTGTAACTGGTAAATGCATATTGGGAGGAAGCGCATCGCTTTTAACTACATGTTACGTTCCGTTTACTGGGTCACTGTCGACAACCCCTCACTTCCACCTCATACGTCCATCCCATTCTCTCACTCTGAATAAAAGAGTATCTCTGTTAAATGAAATATTAAGTAACCATGAGTAATCCGGGACACTGATTTGTATGGACGCATTGTTTTTTATCCAGTTCTGGTTTTAAAGACATTTGTTTCTAGAATGAAATGAAACTATGCTTTGCGTGTTGCACACCAAAATTGTTTGGCAAGCAGAGATCTTAAGTGGTGGTCACAATGCGGCGACATTCGGCGAAATTTTGCAGCCGGCTGCAAAATGTCGCCGAATGTCGCCGCATTGTGACCACCACTTTAGAGTTCACTGCGACCCACATCAATTTCACGTGAAGGCAATCAATATGAAGCGTGCTGTTTCTCGTACATCAACAAAGAATATTCTAGAAATAGTTAAAAAAGTAAGTTTAGTAAACTTCACTGTGACCCACACAAGAACCAATATCATTTGATCCATACAAGATTTGATCTCATTTAACATCTTACTGATCTATCAGGTAGACATGAATTGCTGTTTTAAACTGTACAAAACATAGTCCTTCTATTTGCTCGTATAGATCGATGAAAACTTAATTTATTAACAGGTGATATATTACCTGAATATCTTTCCATGTAGATTTTTTAATACAACCATTGTTTTTTTGTTTCTTCAGTATGGGGGTGATTGCTGACATGTTTCTAATTATCATTTGGCCGGTATAGTCCTCAAAAATATTGCGAAGCTCGGGCTTGGTAAGACAGTTGTTAATATTTGCTTTCGTTGCGGAGCAACTAAATTTTGCACCCGACACCTCAGAAGCACAGCCCATCATCGCCAATGACACAGCAATAAGCCGAAGAAGCATTTTTCTGTCCGTAAAAATTTTTCTGGTGTGCTGAAATTTAACTTAATTGTAGAGAACAATGTTAAATAGTTCGAGTTGCATAATATTATAAATAATTGAATTTCTCATGTTAATTACCTTTAGTTGAAGTATGAGGACCAGTGAGCTGAGCTCAAAGCCTAGTTTTATCTAATTGCTGAAATTTGAGTATCGAGAAATTTAGTCTTAGTTCTGCATTTTCGTCATCGCCGTATCATGTTCTAAATTGATACTCAAATGAAATCGGAGCTCAATTCTTCAGTTCTCAACTCTCCAAGGTTTTATTAAACAGGTCCTAGATTGCAGCAACACAGCGAAAGTTATTATGAGTGGAAAGAGATGCAAAAAATATTAAAAGCGAATGAGAATTTAAGATTGGGAAGCAACAGTTCTTACGACTTCGACTACAGATCTTCTAATTTTGATCTCTATGCTATATCACGCACAATGGACAGCGTACACGCTCAAGATATTATCGAATGAATTCAATCTCTAGGATTGCAGCAGCAACCAGGAAGAGTTCTCGGATAAACTAACTGATAAACCAACTCTATGGTTAAGGTTTAAATGCTGCGGTGAACCGGTTCAGGATAATTATGAATGCTCAGTGAGCGCAAAATCCATAGATTTTCGTTAGCTCATTCTTTACTGATGCTCAGCCCGACCGGTCATGGTTGCTCATTAGCAGCGGCGCCAACGCATATGCATCGTTAGGTAATGCTTAGTTTGCAGTTTTGGCGGATTAAATCAACTGATCAATGGTTTGATGTTGCTGCTTGATCTCTGTGGTGTTTAAACGTTGCTCAGTACTCTGCATAGTACGGTTGTATTCAATAGCTGAAAGATGACGTGTTTCTTCGATTGTAATGTTATAGCGTATATGACCGAGTAGAGCCCGTTTATATGTATCCATTTTTAGGATATTCGAAAATATGATAATCACTGTTATTTATCACATCGAAATTAATTTCGAGCTCTTACGTCTGCTCACAAATTGAAAATTTTATTATGACAGTAATTTCTGATTGTCAGTATTAACTCCACTAATAAAAATTACCGCAACCACCAAAATTTCGATTTTGAGTGCCTGAATTTAAGATTCCCCTGTCATATATGACTTTATAACTATCAATTTGTGTTATTTGAGCTATTTGAGTCAACTTAGGTGAAAATGTAAATGCAGAAGGTAGCAGATTAGTATTGTGTAATTGTGACAGAGTCACTGACTGAATATCTTGGGGTACAGTCGGTTTTTGTACAATTTGTGGAACATGTAAAGCATCCACAATATTCTTGTTTTTTCTTTATTCTTCACGACACTTACACGACATAATACATATTCACAAAGGCTAGCGCTCACTTGCCACACCGTTGATATAATTTTTCTTTACCCGTCTACTCTCAATTCTACTCTCCTATTCGCCCTTCTCTCTACTCAGCAGCGCGTTGTTTTTAAATCGTCCGGTTCAGCGCCACAGGAGCACAACAAATCATCAATATGTCGCGCGCAGCGCTAATAATTTCTCCTGATCACCTAAAGAACGTAATATCATCGATAATGAAGGACACAGTTAAGCAGTCACGTTACCACAAAGAAGAGCCAACATAGAGATATAAGCAAGGAGAAATAGCGCGTGGTTTGCGGAAAATCCCTTACCATCAGTGCACGTGAGCGCTCATAAGACTTGTGGCCATTCAAAAGTGCGAACAAAGTACTACGGAATCTAACTCACTTCTCACCAACGTTCTAATACATAGGGACAATTAAATTCTGAACAACTGCACATCTATATCTTAAAGAGCTTTTCTATTGGTCCCAATATCTTTTCCCGCCACCACAATATATCTCTTGAGAAAAACCATATTATTGCGGCATGAACAAATTCATAGAGCATGATCACATGTAGACCCAGCCATATGCCGAGTATACCTCCTAGCGCAGCGACAAAGTCGTAGAAATTCCATGTAAATTGTTCGATAAGTAGAGGATATTCTACAATATTTGCTTCTAACACGAGCTCCGCTTCGCCCAGATGCATGCTTGCCGTGGTGTCACTTCCAGTCCTTTCGTAGTGAACTATCTCGCATTGAGGAAGACAGTTTTCCGTGCACGTGGAGTTGTCGCCATTGAAACTCTTCACGCAGTCATTAAGTCGCTGCAGTGTACATTTTTGGCCTCCTTCGCCTAGCCAAACGCAACTGCATTGGTTTTGGATAGTATTTACGCGACACTTTGTGAAGCAATCGTCTAAAGTCCCTTCCGTTGTGCATCGTTTGACGCCATCCACGACGGGCAAAAACCGATAATGATCTGCAAGCTTTAACTTGGTCCTCAAAAATTCTCTGTCTGGCACGTCGATCATATTGTCATCGACGTTTTTGATGGGGAAATCTGTCGTTCTACCGGGTATTATAATTGATATCGTTTGCATTAAGCAAAGTTCACAGCCAAGATAATATACAAAATTTGTTCCACTATCCTTCCAGGCGGGAAAGGAAAGTTTGTTACATTTAATGTTCAAGTTGTCTTCCATTGAACGGAAAGAGATAGCCGCCGATGGCAGCCAGTAACAGATTTTCTGGTCAGTTAATAATGCAGTTTTCTGAACTTGTAGTAGGTGGCCCACCAAAGATCCATTCTCCTTTGTGTATTTTTCTATCTGAATCGAGTAGTACTTTTGAAGTTCTTGGCCGAATTTTTGCAATAACTGATCATAGTTGACTGAGAGCTGTTCTACTTTTGTTGCGAACAAATCAATCGTCTTCATATTATAATTTTCCATCAAAGGCTTATTCAGTTGCCACGTTGCTTTGAGATCGACTAACTCGAAGGTTGCAAAGCTGCCAACAAAGATCAGATACTGACGAGCAGTTCTTAAAAGTTCGATCGGCCAACTTAGATTAGAATTCACCAATAAATCTATAGTAGTTGTCAAGTTATTTATGTGCTGATAGTCTTGTTCAAATGAGTCTGCCACCAAGTAAGAGGAATTGTAAGAGTACAGGATCCCACCGTTCGGCACGTTCATTAGCTCCGTTTGAAACAACGGCACACAAATCGTGGCTGAAGGTATTATCAGCTGATCTTCGCGAATTATTTTATAAGCAAACTTGGTTGGTGTATCATTGTATGCTTTCAAGTACCTGACGCACATGATCGTCGTTAAAATACCACCGATTAAATAAACTGCGAACCAAAATAGCTTCTCGAATACTTTCTTTATAGCAAACGATCGCGTTAAGCCAGTTGTATCGATGCTCAGTAGTCTTGTTATTTTTACCATAAACTCACTCGTGGGGACATTTTCAGTGTCATTGATGAAGACAACGACTGCGTTGTTAGCTGATTGTGTCGTACCATTCGCTTTCAAACAGTATTCAACCAACCACATTATCGGCACAAAGATAACATTAATAAAAAATATTGCATCGAGGCCCAAACAGAAGCCCAACACTCCGCCAACCGCTCCAATAAAGTCCTCAAAGTTGTATAGATATCGCTCTTTCATTACAGGATAATTAAAGACTTTAATGGTGATGTCCAACCAGGCGACATAGTCAAGTTTTCTTTTTTCGTCTTCAATATGTAAAGCCATTATTGCTTGCGAACAAAATGGCAGACATCGCTTTCGGCATGTTTCCTCCAGAGTTTTGTTAACAACGAGCGATTGCAAACATGTGCTGTAGCTGCCACTACCAATAAAAAAACAATTTTGTTCGCGGGGTGTTTCCAAAGTTGAGCAAATGCACTCTTTCAGAGCCTCGGTCGCTCGACATTCGCTCATGCAAACCGCTGGTGCTGGTTGGTCAGTTTGGCATTGAGATGTTCCATTCGCCTCTGATAAGAGAGTATTGATGCGACTGTAGCGAAATGATATGGTTCGTCTCCAAATAGACTTGGACAGCGCATCATTTGTATATTTATATAAACTGCCGGTGTGAAATGTCAGATAAAAACGGTAAGAAAAAATATCAGAAACCTGTTTCACCACTTGGATAATGCCCAATTTTTTTGCATTAAACTCGTAGTTATCAAGCTGTAATAGCCAACAAAGAGAATATAGGTCAGCTGAATAAATTTTAGCAGACAGTGGCGTCAGTTCCATGGAGCTTGATGAAGGCTTTATTTCAAGAGATTGATTTTCTTGTGAAAGTATAAAACGAAATTTAATATTACTTACTCTCCACATTTCTTCACCAAGTTTGAGCTGCACTTCCGTGTGAGTGATGCTATGGCGCAGCAAGAAACTGTGAAAAGTTTCTAGTAGGTTAACGTTAGCTTCAATATCGAAATCCACTCCCGAAAAAGGTTTGTAAGTGTTTGTCTCAATTGACCGAATCGCTCCTAGATAAAGGTAAGCCGCTTCAATGATGAAATCCGGCCAAGTAGCATTACCCAGAAAATCTTTTTTGTTAATATCTCCGCTGCTAAAATAATCTTCAGCTTCCGGTCCATATTTATCGACGTAACCCCTGGTGTATAATGGGATACACAGTGCAACTGGAGGGAGTGTCATAGTTTTGTTGATCATCATAGAAATGTCAGTGCTAGTGGCTCTGCGTTGAGGTACAAGTGCTATAAGCATCACTATAGTGATATACGCACCTACAATGAATAAACCAAGCCAGATCGTCCTGTCCATGACCCAAGTTAGCAGACGAATTCTGCGATCAATAGGTAGCCTTTTCCATCTTTCAGCAATGTTTTTCGGTGTCTTCAACCTTCTTTCTCTTCTTCTGTTGTTCGCGAGTTCATTTTGTACTGAAGTGGTCTTAGCGCGTCGAAGGTACTTTTCAATGGAGAATACAATTGGCTTGACCACCACAAAATGGACGATGACGATTACATCTAGACCCAACCAAAATCCGACCGCGCCACCTAGTACACCAATTATATTTTGCGCAGTAATGTCGTAGACTTCTTCGTGAACCCAAAAACTGAATTTGTCGACAACCATCTCGATAACAGCCATATTTCTTTCGATTCGTGCCGGAAGATTCATCCCTATCTCTTTCGTACCATCTGTTTCCACTGCGTACATTTGCCGTATGCAGGAATTCAGGCAGCCGCTAACACATTCCAGATCAGCTTGACCCGAAAAATTCAAGCAATGATCGTAAACGTTGAACGAACATTCGGTACCAGCGAGAGGCAGAGACGGTAAAATACTCGGTGTGCATCCGCACGCTTTTCTGATTAATTCATTGCGACATTCACTCTCGCAAGCTTCTCTGGTTGTCGTTTCCGAGCACGCTGATTCGCCATTATCCATCGGTAGATAGATGTATCTAAATATGAAAGGAGTGTTCGGTTCAACTTGCATTAATCGGTGCTGAATTGCAGATATCTAGGCCGAGACGCTTAAATCGCGCTCACTATGTTCATACTTTGGAACGAATGTTTCATGGTTCTTGCGCAATCAAGAAAACGTTGCGCTTAGCTTAAACCACGTCGATAACTCTTACTTCGTCTAATTTCGTCCACTAATACTCGGTTTCGAAAACTTGGATATAAAACTTAGCTACTAAGTTATTTATCCAATTTCTTTCTTGCTGTAGTAAAAAAGCCTTTATTACATAATATAGTGAAACCCGGATAAGTGCACACATTCTCCATACCACGATCTTTTGCACAATGATTTGTCCATGATCTGAACCCGGATATGTGCACATGTTTTGCAAGCCCCGTGTGCAACTTTTGTATGCAATTGTACCCAGATAACTGCGCAATCCGGATAAGTGCACAAAATTTTCTTGCCGCATCGATGTGCACTTATCCGGGTTTCACTGTATTAAATTTTCTAAAGGTCTTTGGTTGATGTCTCGACGGCGCGCGGTCGGCTCTCTCGCCGCTCTCTCGCGCGCTCGATAACCCAAACTGATCCCCGCTCCAACACGCTGTTACGGGTGTGGAGCGTAGCAAATTTGAATCCCATGTTCCATCTCCTACGCGTCCATATGCCCATTGCCTGATCAATTGCCGCTCGCCGACGTCCAACGCCCGCCCTCGAAGAAGACTGGCAATGTTGGGTTCAGCAGTGTCAACACTCCAGAGTGCCTGCGTGATCTACACCTACTGGAGAAGAGGCGCCTAAGTGGAGAAAATCCAATTCTCAATGAAGCTGGACTATATCTCGATCCATGAAGCAGGTGGCGTGGATGTGTGGAGTTGCGCGTGCGATGCCACAGAGCCCGAAGCTTGAAAACAATGTGAAGAAACTCACAAGAGCGATCCAGACAGTACTCGATGTCACTGCTGTATCATTCGCGTTTTGCGGCCGCATGCGGCCTGCTTATTGTTCCTCCTGCAGTATGTTGGGAGTGTTCGAGTGACGTGAAGAAATTCACGCAAGCGATCCAGAGAGATTCGCGTTTTGCGGCCGATTGCCGGTTTGCATGTTCCTCTCGCAGTATGCTGGGATTGTTCCTCTCGCAGTATATTGGGAATGTTCGGGCGACGTGAAGAAATTCACGGCAGCGATCCAGACAGTATTCCGCTGTGTCACAGCATGTTATTGTCGTACGATTCGCGCGACCGATTAAGCGGCCGGTTGCCGGCTTGCATGTTCCCCTCGCAGTAAGTCGGGAGTGTTCGGGCGACGTGTAGAAATTCACGTCAGCGATCCAGACAGTATTCCGCTGTGTCTCAGCATGTTATTGTCGTACGATTTGCGCGGTCGATTGGGCGGCCGATTGCTGGCCTGCTCATCCCTCTTCTGCAGTATGCTATGAAACGTTCTGGGTTCGCTCATAGTATGCTGCTGGAGAGCGCCGCCCCGCTCGCTATCGCTTGATTTCACTATGTTCACTGATGACTGAAGATGGCGCCTGTCACCTACTTGTCGATCACTGCTACAATCTATTGTGTTCTGATGTCGTTTTAAGCCTGTCTGCGCCGTTATCCGTCGTGGAACGGGTTGGCGTGGTCATAGTGTGTCAGCTCTCTCGCGCGTTCGGTAACCCAAACAGAAACCCCGCTCCAACACGCTGTTGCGGGAGCGGAGCGTAGCACATTGAACAGGGTTTTTTGGTTGGTGCCCCGACGATGAGGGGGCGGCTATCACTGATTTACGGCCGCTACAACCCGTCTGGCTACGAACGTTGGCGGTGATTCGCTTCTAGCGGCTGTGATTGTTTGGGGAAACATGAGATTCACGCTTCGTTTGTAAGATCTGATTAAGCGAAATTAAGACTGAAAGACTGAAATTTTCTAAAATGAATAAGTTCAAATTCACTTACAGTGAAAAATCACTAAACTGGCAAACTTTGTTAGTAAGTACTGGTGTAACACTGCTAAAGAACACAATGCGTGTCCCAGGTTAAACTAGACCTAAAGGAAATGCGCAACCATACTCTTTTTAATCATCTGTCTAAAACGTATTTATTTACTTTCCAGCCTGTTGCGCTCACTGACTTCTCGCAATAGCACAAATTGGGCAAAATTCGGCAAAAGTAAATTTTGATCGGTGATAGGCGGTAGTGTTAAAGATACACAAAATCAAAAAAGTAGCACGTGAAAGTTAAAGTATTTATGGAAATAACACTGACCACCATAATCGTCGTCAAAATGCTTTTAGCATCTCCCTATAAGTCGACTTAAACTATTCCAAGTTTGGAGAATATTTCTGTGGAAAAATGGTATAGTGGGAGTTCCCTTTTACAGTATGACGCACGATTTCTGAACGCTGGCTCTTTTTCGCTCCTTGCCTAATCAGATTTCAAATATTATGCCCGCTGTTCACAGCAGCGCTTTTCTGTTCGAATTGCTAGTTTAATGCTCTTTATATTTTGAATAGTTCAATTATATCTGTAGTGAAGCAGCGAGATAAAACTTACTTATTTTCTAGCGCGAAGCTGAAGCTAGCTGGTATTTGAAAATAAACCTCGAAGCGTACTTCATTGATGTCAATTTTTACAGGCAGAGGGTAAACTGGAGCATGACTGTGCAAGTAGTAATCCATTGTATAGCTAAAATATCTGTCTTCTTCCACATTTTTTCGATCGATGTTAATGTGTATTTTATCCGTTCTGCCTATGGCAAAATTATCGAAATTTAAGCGGTAGCAGACTTCGTTAGAGCCAGTATTCATCAGTTCTTCACTGTTTATCTCTTTCGTTATTAAATTAGCATCGGTCGCGCTCTGCGAGGGTTCTGTTGAGGTGATAGATGCGTTCATTGGGTAACATTCGCGAAATTTCATGCCAAAAGATTGCTTGAACTGACCAATCGTCACATTCATTCTAGCCATGTTATTCACCAAGGTCAACCAGATAGGGTCAGTACTATTGGGAAGAAGGTCAGCTCCTTTCTGATTCAGTTGATCGTTTCTTTCCGCATCTGAGATCATTTTCAGATATTTATGACCATAATAGAGCGTAATTAGCGGCCATGTGTCATTCTGTAGTTGGTGCCAGGTCTTATTCTCAAAAAAGCGCCCAAAAGCATCTTGCAATCGGCTTGAATCTTTCACTGGATCCAATTTGTAAAGTTTTTCATCGCTGTTGTTTAGGCCAGTTGGATATGAATCGATTTCCAATCGAAGGTGGAATAGCTTTTCAGGTTCGAACGGCAGACATATAGTCATATTTGGCAACGTCACAGTCTCAGATGAGTTCAATGTTACTTTCAAGGAGGTTGGGCTGGTATCGTACCGGGCAAGAAGATCAGTTGCAGTCAGTATACTGAGCACAAATCCTGAGAGATAGACGCCAATCCAGAAAATCTTCTCCACATACCATTTAATTCTTTCGGACTTGGTCGCCTCATTGGGGAGAAAGGTGGAGATTTTCTCTCGTATCTTTCGGAGATGCTTCTGACTTCGAAATCGCTCGCGCAAATCAGTAGTTGTGTTCAGTGATTCTAGAATTCGAAAAAGAGACATGCTGCCGATCCTTCTTGCGCTTGCTAAGAGCTATAGCGTCTTTGACGGCGGGCTAGCTGAAGTTACTTTAGTATCAATTATAGGTTGCTTTCAATTATAGGCGACGATTCTAATATCGCGCGTCTGAGCATGGTCGCCTATTTTTTGAATATTCATGAATTTTCTCGAAGTGGGATGAGGATTGACGTCAGTCTTGAGTTGCCGGAGCCTATAAATGTTCAAAAAATTAGTGACCATGGTAATGGCCCTGTTTCATTAAGCTCAGTCAGTGAAATCTGATGAAAGTTGGCTGCGTCTCATACTTTTCAAAGATGGTCATAAACGGTAAAAATATTATACTCAGACATGTTATCTCCGATTTCAGTGACTGAGCTTTAGTGAAAGTGGGCGCAGGCACGCGATATTAAAATCGTCGCCTACAATTGATGCGACCTTTGCTTTGATGACGGTATATTAAAAAGGCCGATACTAAAATAACTGTCAGCTTCGGCTTTCCGCATTCGCTCTTCGGGCAATATCAGATGTGGGGGCTGATTACGGTTGTGTAAATGGTCAGCTTTGGGCATTTAGAGATACAAGAATATGTTTGAAAATGGAGCCAGTGGTGTGGCTGGCGTTGGATGCTGTTGAAGGGTGCTATATATTTGCTCTACAAGATGTAACATATGTAACCCGACAAACGCTAACAAATGTTCAACCAATCTGCTACATTTCTGTAAAATTTCAGCAAAATCGGTTAAGTGATTCAGAAATGGTAGCAATTTAAAATCCATCACAGTCGTGGCCGATTATGTACACTATTTTCGAAAAATAGGGTACCTCACATAAAACTTCTGTAACTCCTTTCAAACTAATCCGTTTGAGCTGGACATAGCGGTAGAAAATATTTCCATAAACACTCTACAAAGTGGTATAAAAATGGTCCAAATCGGTGCAGAATGAGAAAAGTTATTCAGTAAAGAAATAGGGGAGTAAAATTGAGCCGCTCTGTATACTCATCTTTGCACGACGGGCCATGTATGACGATTGGCAATGGCACCAGCACGTTCGCGTCATTAGGTGGTATTCAGTTTGCATTTTGGCGGTCAAAACACACTGGTATAAACAGTTGCTGCTGTACTTGATAATGATGTCAGAATTTTGTTTTAGACCATGGTGCATATGTTCTAATAATCGCTAGGACGGGCTAACATTGCTATGATTTGCTTTTTTAAACTTTTTATTCAGCTAGAGAGATGTCAAATAAACTTTCTGTACATTTAGCACATTAATCGCATTTCCTGAGCAGCCATAGGGTGTTGAGTTGAGCAAGGCTTCTTCGTTAAAAACTCGTTTTTGGGGTAGTGCATTTCATCATTAGTACCAAGCTTCACTTGAAACTGATTTCGCCAATTTTTGATGTAATATTAGGTCATATTTAGGGTATCTGTGGTTAAAAAATGGTGAGGATTGGATAAGTCATTCCAGAGTTGTACTGAAAATGAAGTGTGATAATCATTTCGATCCACTGTGTAGATTTCGCCGACAGTTGTTTGACTACTGTAGTTCTTCCACGAAAAAGCAGCTCCAAATGCGAACAGCAACCATTCCAAGCGTCTTTCACGCAGCAAAGGTTCCGTTTACTAACTCGACAACAATCCTTCATCCATCACATTTCAACATAAATATTTTCTAATTTAAATCAATAATGCACGCACCAATATGAAAGACATCGACCAACACAAGCAAACTATGCCACCAGGAATTATTATTGCACGCACAAAGGGCATTGAAATAAATAAGAACACATTGAATTGCGAAAGCTGATTCAGAGCTGTATATTAGAATGATTCGAAAGGTAGCGATTAGTCGCTGTGTGAGTAACATTCGACTATAATAAATAAAACATACAATCCTCGGTGACCAACTGGAAATCTGAACAACTTTCTCAATCATCAATCGAGGGGCAACAGAAAGACAGCTAACCAGTCGTGTAAGGCTGAGTTTACGCTTCGATTTGGCGGCGCGGTAGCGTGAGAAATTACCGTATGCGACCGAGTAGCGCCCACGATGGCTCAATTTGAAAGACGTTGACAAAATATAGCGGTTACAATATGGATCAAACAAGCTTTCGTAGATTACCTCTTTAGCCGAGGATTAATACTAAAGCTAATTTGACCCGCGTAGTGACCACTATATTCTGGACAGCGTCATATAACTAAGCCACGGGGGTTCTATTCAGTAATATACAGTAATCCTTGATAATTTCATGCGCGACCACAGGAAGCATAGATGGGGCGGAAGAGAGAAGAGTGGGGGGTAGAGAAGAGGGGAGAGGTCAGCGTCGATCGGCCATCTCAAAGAACTTGCGTCGCTCGGAGACGGGCACTGCGAGCGATTTGCGTATTTCGAGCAGAATGTGTTCAGGGACGGAGCCCCGATGACGAGGACTGAGTCGCCGATCATCGTCATCGTCCTCAGCCGCCATCAGCAGCTGCGCCGGATCCACCACCGGCGAGCTATGGAAGCGCACATCTGCAGCGAACCTCCATTCGTATCGGATCCCAATGCGAAACGGCAATTACTGCTGCACTTCGATACGCCAAAACAACCGCTTTGAATATCGTATGCTTTGGAAAGAGGCGCGTCGATTAGAAGATATGTCACTGATTATTCCATCCTTTGGCTAAACTTTTCACGAAGCCAAACGCAAATTATACCGTAGTATGCTAAACATTAGACTAACCCTAACCTCAGTATAAGCGTGTCTGGCTCTTTTCTCCTCCAGACAGCTCTAACCAGTTTAGAGTGACAAATTGTCGCCGTACGAACGAAAATCACGCGACTAAAGAAATTTAGAATGAAGTGCAAAGTAGTTGCGCAAATAGAAACCGGGCATCGGCGCTTAAGCAAACGATATTTTCAGCTGTCATTTGGGCGAATCGGAGAGTAAACTGACCATTCCTCCGCGATACCGGCGACGACTTCTTGCGAAACCGAACCGGTGGCGTTTGAGCATCCGTTTCTGAAAAATGCGGACATTACAGGAAATCGGTGAGCAGCGATGGTCATGTCCACTTTCAGGCAGGAGGCAAACAACGATCCAACAGAGGAATATCGCTCACCTTCCTGTCTGTCGATCACTGAAATCCCCTCGCCTTGTCTTAGGCTATAAATACTGTCCTATGTCTAGGCTTTCGATCGTGTTTTATATAAGAACTCATATTCGGCATGTTAAGCATGATCTTGTCTTATTAATTTCATGCTTTCATAAAAACCTAGAACATGAAAATTCTTTCATCATAAAATAAAGATAAAAATATGCCCTAATAAAACATTATTATCCTTAACATGCAGAATAACAGTCTTATTATGGAAGCCTAAGACGACGGTCGACAGACAGTCAGATGGGCGATATTCTTCTGTTAGAGTCAAACATGCTGAATGCAAGTTTCAACGGTTCAATCATGTGCGTCCTTGCCATGACGACTAAACTGGGGCGCCGGTTAGCGGACACTGAACAGACTCAAGAACGGTACGTAGACGATACGCCCCATCCGGTCGAATCGCATTCGAACACGCCATACGCACAAGCACAGGATACTGTAGTAAATCAACGCATACGCGTGTGGCGTGTTCGGACGTATACCGGCCAGATGGCGCATATCGGGCTTGTACGGTAAGAACATGCTCCGAGTATGGATGAAGAGGAGAGGGAACGGTCTGATCATTGCAAGACACACGAGCACGCACAAACTCTTACCGACGACGTTCCGCGATCGCTAAAATTTCAGTCAAATTGATCAGATTCGTTCAGGTACTATTCTCCACGCCGAAATTCCACCTACGCCCTCTTTCTTCAGCGTGTGGCAAAAATACTTTAACGCCGCACACTATCCAATATATCGTATATGACCAGAGTCCCCTTCAAATTGACGCCTATCGAAGCAGCTCAAAAAACAGAGCCGTATTCGGTCCCATACGGTATACGATATTGTGTGCTGGCCGTGTAAATTATTGATTTTTACAGGCTTGAACTCGGGGAACTATAACTGTGGTATAAGAGAATAAAAATTTCGAGGGGGTTCGATATCGAAGTTTCGAGGCTCAACCTATTACTCATACCCGAGAAAACAAAACCGAGGAATAAGGGAATAGAAAAATCCCTTTCGACCTCCCATAGTTCCCGAAACCGTGTTAAACTTCTTGGCCCCAGGCCAAATAGTTCGCGCGCAGGTGTGATTTCGGCGGAAGGGCAGTACTCGTGCGAGTATTGAGCACTAAAAGAGAGCGTACCTTTCTCAGGGACGTGGCAGTCGTCGAGCTCGCGCGTGGCGGAGCAACGCATGCCGCGCACCTCGCGCTCGAGCTGCTCCAACTGGCGCTGCATGTCGCTAATCATCGCCTCCTTCTCGCGCAACTGGCGCTCCATCTGTCGGAGACGAGTGGTCGAAGTCCTGAAACATGCGTCCAGAATTATTCATCAAAAATCACTCATCCAGAAATTTTCATCCAGGATATTCATCCAGAATGTCCATCCTGAATCTCGTCCACATTTACATACCTCGAGCGATCCTCTTCTCCGTCAGCCACCGCTGACATCACCTCCGCCAGCTTTTCGTCCAACAGCGAGTTCTCCAGGCACTTGGCCGAGTACGCCGACGACAATTCCGACAACTCTC
>NIUQ01001388.1:0-31474 GCA_002796945.1 Plectus sambesii | reverse complement strand
AGATTCATCGCTTAAGGATCGCATAATTGAAAGCAACTCGTTCGTCGAATAATTACGAAGAACTTGCGACATAACTACAGGCTCCTGGTAGGCGTAGTCGTCGTCTTCAAAACTGCGAGATTTTGATGTCGTCTTGATCGTTGACTGTATCCGTCGCAGTGAACATCCATAAGCAGCACTCTCTGCCGTTGAATAGATGTCATCGCTTGAACGACTGCGTTGCATTTTCGCACAATGTACAGAACAGTCGATGGGTGTAAAGGATTATAACCTTATGTAGGAAGTTGTAGGAAGCCGCCGCGGTGGTCCAGTGGTTAATGAGCTATCTCAATAACACGTCATAGGGTGGACGCACACTGGTTCGTTCCCCACCGCGGTTGGCAACTAAGTCCCAATCTCTGGTTGGGCTCCCGGTGTCAGGCATTCGACGGCCGACCGGAAGGGCACGTGTCGTAACGATAAGGGCCTTCCTTGGAGGACCCGAAAAAGCGGACCCTGCGGCAGCGGGATAAACGCTAGGGAACTTACTTACTGTAGGAAGTTGTAGGAAGTCTTATCAAATTTGCTTATGCATCGGGACATGTGTACTGAGTTGGTATCCCAGGAATTTTGGCAGCATTATTATGTCATTTTATTGCACAACGTTAGTCAGGAAATACCTTGCTATAAATGTGTGCTCTTAATGCCAGCCGAAATTGCCGGGCAAGGTCGACGTAAGGAACACCACCATAAGTCAACAAACAAACCCTTCCCGATGATGATTGAAGTGTTCTGATAAGAGTCGCTAGCGCAACTCGCAATAAATTTTTAAGGCGTTGGCCAAAATAGCTGAAAATGCTATTCTAATGATCGACTAACAAACAATCAGCGATAATTAAGCCAAGTAAAAACAAGGGAAAGTTTTCATACTTGTTTCTGCGGCGGGCAAGGATGCAGTTGGCCCTTACGAAATGTAAGGTCAGGCACTTCCCTCCTGAGGGTCAAAAACTTTAAGTACACGCCCCCAGCAAAGGAACCGCTCGACAGATCCATAAAATTATTGAATGGTACATATTTAGAACGTAAATTTGCAGATTTTAGTAGTAAAGGGGAATTTTTTAAATTTTTAAATTGAATTTATTGCTTGGGAACCTTCCATTCTCCTTCATCATTCTTATCTGGAAGCTGCTCTGCATTCTCCTTAAATTGTAGCTCAAGTTTCGCCATATACCTCTAACTCCATCGGAGTTGCATGGACGCCTCGTGATCGACCGGAGGCCGCCATTAATAGCTGAAAAAGAAAAATTACTTCCTGTCAGCAACTGAAGTTTTAGAAAATTTCGAACATTTCTAACCGCCATGCAACAAATCGTAGTCAAGAGTGTGCTGATCCCAGCGCGAATCACTTATAACATGATTTTCGATATGAGCTGCAAGATACCGTACTGTCGTGCAAACGCCGCGTCGCGGCGCACCACTCCAATAAAATAGACTGCGCAGGGCAGGGTGGAGGTTGTTTGTAACCGAGAGAAGGGGCCACGCTACTCAGTGTTACGTGGGCCCTTTTCACCACGATCGTATTAATTATTTTAAGATAGTAATTGTTTTTCAGCATATTTAGCATAATATCGACTTCTTCGTTCTTTATTTATTCAACCAACGAACTGCTTCTTAGTATGCATTTTGTATAACCTAATAAGGCAATATTATGCTCTAAATGTTGAATAATATGTGTTGCTTTGCAAGTATGTATTCAACCTAACTCGCAGGGTTCAGAACTATGCAATATTTGCAGTGTTAGAAATCGCCGTAGTCATTCGATTTATGAAGAAAATCTGACACTTAGAAATTGATATTGAACGTTTTACACCTGCATCACATGAATCGAAATCTGTTTTAAACACTAAGTAGAACCTAGATTAATAGTATCTAAGTCTGCATCAGCCTTGCACCAACTTAAGTGCAAGGAGTAAAATAATTTGTCGCACCTTCATCGCATTCGAGAATCTGAGTCTATTACACTTGACGGTTTTATTCATTGAAACTTTACTTTAGGTTAGAAGACTGCTTGCAGACTTGAAGATCGGACAGAGAAGAGCCGAAAATGTTCGCGAAGCTGCTGTGTCTGACTGTCTGCGTTGTGGGAGCCTTTGGTGAGAAAAAGTTTCTTTTAGCGTTGCTCATTTTGCGTTTCACTCTGCGCTGCCCGACGATAAATAACGTCATAAGGATGCAAATGCTTGCAAAGGAGTTATCCCCTCCACCGTAAATGCATTTATGATCCCTTCCATATTAGTTTCGTTCTGTGATGGAACATGGCAAATATTGGGCGTTGTAATACGGATATGACAAATATACCATTTCCACTTTAATGATATTTGAAACAAAAAGAACCTTTTCCAAATAGGACACTTCTCATTCAGAGATTATACTTTTGACATGGTAAACATTCTTTCTGCTTTAAAATCAAGTTGGAATACATCCTCGTTTAAAAAAAGCACCATACTGAAGCGAAATTGGTATTATCCCCGCTATTATGTTATAGACTATGTTCCATTTTCGTACTGAAGAGCGTGCCTGACCATTTGGGGATGTCAAGTGATATGCAATTTATTTAGGCGCTTCATGCCAGTCGCCTAAATCGACGCCGAGTTACTACTCGACGACGGATGGCTTCTTCCACTTCAGTACCACCTTCATCGTCGAATTCACCCTCACTTGCAGCAATGATGTCCACGTAAGCACTTTTACTCTTTCAGTATTATTACACCGCCTCTCATCAAAATAGTTCCCTCTTTCATTCCATTTCGTAATCCTTTCATGCATTTCGTCACTCTTCCATAGAATGCTAGGCATAGGTAATTACATTTGGTCACAGGAACGCTCTAAGAGAGTGCAGAGATAACAAAATTGAATGCAAAAGTGACGAATCTTGAAATAAGACCTTGTATATACATAATGTTCGCCATATGGTTTTAGTGAAAGCTTTGGTGGGACGATATAGAAAACTTAAAAGACTGTTTGTAGGACATGCCGGTGTACGCGATCGTGAACGGAAAGGTTCTGCAAGCGGCCGTGTCTGAGGAGACGACGAAATACCAAGTTTCGTGGCAGGAAGAGCACCAGAATGCCGGATCGCAGACGTTCAAGGTTGAGGTCTACGATGAGGATGGCTACTCCGCCGTTCGCAAGGTCGCTTATTCATTTTGGTTTTTGTTTTCTGCACGTGTTAGGTACAGCTATCATCTATGCGGTGTATTTTAATCAAAATTTGTCAATCGGTAAGAAGAGGTCTTAGATTGAAAGAGACAAAATGCTTTGATAGTTGGTAGCGCTTCTTTCTATACATCTTTTCTCTCAAAGAAGTTAGAATATAATAGTGGATGTGATCAAATGGATCAATTTTTCGATGAAATTGATTTTTGTTTTTGTTACAGGCTCAGCGCAACAACGAGGACGTGTCGAAGGTCAAGCCACTGTTCATCGTCGACCTCCGTCATCCCGTAAGTCAAACGCTATTTATTTATTTCTCTTATGGAACTTTAATTGTTTTGGCATTAATATTTCACTTTAAATTCTTCACTTTTTACGAAAGCTTGCATTTTGTAGTTGTTTTAGTTATATATCACAATTGCCCATATAGCCGTACAACTTTTTTACCTTTTTCTCAGGAAATGTTATTGCAGAAAATCATAGTGTCTTTTATCCTGGTTCCGTCGTATACCTATATCACTTTTCTAACTCTTATGCAACTTTCTTAATACTGAGAAATTCGTTTATACTGATGTAAGCAAAACCAGTATAAATGATTTCAACTGTAGTTGTGATACATTATATAAATAACAATGTGAATAAGTACAGGGTGGCCCAAAAAAAACTCCCTCGATCATAACTCGATTTAAACTTGACCTGCTGGCCTGAAATTTTTAACGGAGATACACCCAGTGATGAGCTATTGGCCCACTAATTGCTCATTACTAGGTACATCGTCAGTAAAAATTTCAGGCGGACACGTAAAATTCAAAGCTAGTTATAATCGAGGGATAGTTTTTTTGGGCCACCCTGTACTTTCTTTAGCTAAAGTACTATGCTTTTCAGGGCATCTCGAAGGGCCCGATGGTCGGATCGGAAGCGATTATGACTTTGTTGTCCGCCGGTCTCTTCTACTTCGCCTACACTCTCCGATCCCACTTGCAAGCCTAAATTATGGTGATCAGGTCATTGTTGTGCCCTAGTGATTAATTCTACCATCAACCCGGCGTCGGACTGGGCGAGAGAGAGAAGGGGTCCCCATTGCTATTTCAATCACTCACACTCTGAACTTCAATAGCGCTCAAAAAAAATATACGAACAACAGTTCTCAGTTAGCTGAATCGTATTTTCTACGCATTCAGTGTATCTTACTTTGATATGCCAAGCGAAATATTTCCCATCAAAATGACTTTCCCTTCTCACTTCCATGTCTGATCCATTTCAATTTCTCGCTCTAGTTCGTGAACAATATGTTAGGTATACGGTTTTGGATGCCGATGTTTGCTTATTGTTGCATCATCGCAACTCACGAATTCCACGTTGTTGTTGCTTTTTTCTAAATATATTGTTGACTAAAGAACGCCATTCAACGTTGAAACGGAGAGATTTATGCTCGAATTGATGGGACAAAATTTTCATCAGCAGTATCGCTGCTGCTGCTGGAACAATTGGCAACATGCCAGCAATGAAGCTGAAAACGAACTGAAGTCGTGCACTTGAGTAGTTATTGTTCCCTTCGATTCGAGCAAAAAATGCGCCCGTTTCAATGTTCAATGACGTTTGTTGAGTCACGCTATTTCTTGTTGAACCGTGTTGCAATGCAAATCTGTTATTACATCATCATCATGGGTAATTATATGGCGTATGTCGAAGTTGATCGGTTGTTCGGCTTCTAAAATAAAGTGAATTTCTATTCGTGACATTCGGTGAAAGTGGTGGTTCTAATCCGCGCCTCCATTACTTCGAAGGAATCGATGGATTGACCATTCGTGTTAACGTTCTGCGAGACTTCTAACGACTGACTGAGGTTGAAAATTGGTCGTTTTCTGAGCGCCATAATCCATAACTTTGATCATTCGTTATACACTTGAAACCTTCTTGTGGTGGTACTGTTAAGAGCGAGCTACGGTGGCTGTAATACCTTAATTAGCATAACCGTTTCAAAAGATTAATGCTCATCTATCTAGTACCTAATGTAAGTATAAATGAAGAATCGATTAAGATTCATGTCATAAAACGGCGTCACGAAAAGTAAAGACTTGAGGATCTTAGCTGGCTACTCGCCTTCTACCGATCGAAAATGTAAAGAATATTTGGTCTTTATTAGTCCGCGCCGCAACTGCTACAAAAAGTTCATCAATTCTCAATACACTCCATGATAATTTCAAAAGAAAGTGTCGAAAAATTTGATTGCATAAGCTAATGTTTCAGAAAGAAGCTAATTAACACAGTTCCATGTGTTGATTAAGGCGAGAGGAATGTGGACGAGCAGTTTGGCTCGAATAGGACGCTCTGTCTGCGCGCGCTCAGCTAACTGCAGTCGTATTTTGACAAACTGCACTTCTGGTGCGCAGTTTTGCGGTCCTTTGCGAACCGCTCAAACAGGTGAGCTGTGTTTATGTATTTTTAATTAAGTATAGTCCAAATTTTCGCTGCTAGTAACAAGAAAACTTCGATTAAATAAGGCAAACTGCTTCGAAAAGTCGATAGCGCTTTTTTGAAGCAAATTAAGCACGTAAAAACCAAGAAATAATTGGCCGGTTTCATATCGTATACTTTAGTTAAAGTACGCGATATGAAACTCGCCCAGTATAGGTCTTAGTGAAAAAGGTGTATAATTCGTTGTTCTTTTCCAGCAGCGACCGCCTCAACTAGCAGCAGTATTCTCAGATTGTCTCTCCAGTCTCCCGCGAGTCGTCTAGTCAGACAGCAAATGACGAGAAATGAATTGACAGTCGTACGCGATTATCGCACACTTGCAAACAGTCGCAGTATTCAAACCAGTCAGCGGTTATCGGACGATAGCAAGGATGATAGTAAAGGAGACAAGGATAAAAAGGCGAAAGATCAAGCGGCTGTCAGTGACGAAGAGCCAAAGGGTTTGTGGAATCGATTCAAGTGGATGTTCAGGCGATATTGGTACCTCGCTGTCCCTGTACACGCGTTGACGTCTGCCGTTTGGTTCGGCTCCTTCTACATGATTGCTAAGAGGTAAAAAAGTCGAATTACGTATTGTTTCGTTGCATTTCTTTGGATTTCATTGCACGTTTTCAGTCTGTAAATAGCCCAACATTTAGCATTTTATTGTAGCTTACGCAACATCGGGAGGGTCGCTCTTTGGCGTTTAGAGCACTAAATTAGGATTAAATTGTTCTATCGCCTTTTAAAAATTATGTAGCGCCGATTATGACCATTTTTATCGCTTTTCCTGGTATCACGCCAAAATCAATCACTGAACGAGTTTCCTGATTCTTCCTTATATCATAACATCCTCCAGCATGCACACCGTAGCCGTTCGTAGAATTATATCCGAACTTTATGGTTGATATTTTTCAGTGGAATCGACGTGATTGGCTTGCTGGAGTACATCCAAATAATTCCGGACAGCTGGATTCTTAAGCTCAAAGGAGCGCCGGCCGGTGCTTACCTTGCGGTTGCTTACCTTCTCTATAAGGTAATTTCTGTACATAGTAATATTCAAATTATTGTTACCTCTGTTTAGCTCGTTACGCCCGCTCGCTACTTCGTCACGATCTACGGCACACATTCGGCGATCAAGATCTTGAGGCGGACGGGTCACTTGCGGACTTCGAAAGAAATGGGCGTTTCTTTGCACAAGAAGTACAAGAAACGGCGCGACGAGGCGACCCACCTTCGCGCCGATATGGTGACGCGCTGGGAGAAGCAGAAGGCGAAGCGCGGCTTCGTTAAACCCCGCCCACCTAAATCCGAATGAACTCAGTTGAACTCGACTTATTCTTCTATACTCCTCCAGTCGTGACTCTTTCGCTGAGCTTTAACGAGCTAATTTCTTTAATCTGATGTAAAATTGAGATAGATAAATAGCGATTTACATAGACTTCATTCATTTGGGAACAATGCGTGTGATTATCTAGCAGAAGATGTAAAGACGATGCTCATTGCGACACTTGAAATGGTTTAGGAAAGGACGTGAAGCGAACGTGTGCTTCGTATTCGCGCGCTTCCCTAAAAGCACTAAATGTGAGCTAGACTACGAAATTGTGCGACTACAAAGTATTAAGTGCATAGTATAAACTACGAAGGCGAAAGTGTCGTGACTCAGACTGTGGAACCGTTCAATCTTGTCGACGCTAGTTTAGTTGTGTGAGAAAATATTTTCGAAGAGCTATTCGTTCTTTTTTCGTTTGCAATTCACGGATTAACTTGAGCAACTGTTTACATAGGATCAGCCCACAAATCGTTGAGTTGGTTGGTCGATCCTGTTGGTTGATTCGGTTTATCTAATTCGTTTATTGCAAGCCCGCAGTTGCAAGGATGCGCTGATCAAAATGTTGAAGTGGAACGCGTTCTTACCGTTCGGATTAGACAGGGGGAGCGAAAGTTGATGCCGCGGTACAAAAATAACGCCGGAAAATGGCGTTTCAGCTGGGAATATTAAGGAAATTGGGCGTTGCACCTCAACTTCAGCTGTTTAGTCAATTCGCTCTGTGTCCTTGCGAAACTGTTTGCGTCAATGCTGCCGTGATACCGCTTTAATACTGCAAAAATTACGAATAGCTCTTTCATTTGATACCGTGAAAAATGATTCCCGACGTCTTTTCATTAGCTGCGATGATGATGCTTTGTGCTTTCGCATAGTACGCTCGTTAGATTTTAACAGCCTCAGCCGCCATTGTTGATTTTTTTGCGATTGACCATTGTTGTTCGTGTTACCTTTTTGTTGATCGAGTGAATCTTGATTTGTCTTTGCTGTGCCATTTTAACTGATGCACTGTAATAAAAGATTACGCCCTGATAGACAATACTTCCACGGTTGTAGCGAAAAGTGGCTGTGTGATCCAGCAAAACGAAAAGAATTGGTTTTGTTCCTTAGAGAATTGTGAGTGGGTTTGTGTGCCTCGCAGCTGTCGGCTCGCATGGACGCAACGCAGTGTGACTGTTTTGAAATATTAAAATAAAATGAGGAGCAGATATGGGCGAGGGGATGTAGAAATACAAGAACGATTATTCCCGATGTGGAACAAACTTTGTAGATAAGCACAGGCTTGAGTGGGTTGATAAGTGCCTGAGAAGCTCTCTCTGGCACCGAATCCTAGTGAAAAGTATATCGTATAGGAGGTAAAAAATCTGACAGCAGTTAGCTCTTTCTCTTCATCAAATTTCTTATTGATTATTGGCGAATTGCGAGGTTGTACTAAATGTGACTGCCTTGAATCAGGGTCGATGCTCGTCAGGCAGAAGGCTCGTCTGTGTTATTCCATCATCTCGGCACGAATGGCTTCGACTTCGAGAAAGACGGCCATCGCCGTCTGCCAAATGACTTCCACTCATGACGTGGAGAATAATTTTAACGTCTGCGCTGATCTAATTCGTCAAGCAAAGGATAAAAATGCAAAGGTACAGCATTAACTAATTGTCGCGGAGTCTGGCTTGACAAATGTGTATACTGGGATGTCAGGCGGTAGATTTATATTAAAAGTAGGCTATTTACAGGTCACAACAGACAGTTACGAGAAATCGATTGGGGCTCCCTAACTGCGGCCACCTTTAGTTGAAATTAATTGACAATTTATTATTATTCAGCTACTTATTACAAGCTGACTGCGAATTATATCTGTCCAATTGTAATTAACTTGCCGCTTAGCATTTTGTCATAGGTAGCTAAAGACATGTGATAGATTCCTTTCAGCTGAAGGTGACCGAAGTTCCCCTTAAATGCAGTAACTTTGATTTCAGATGGTGTTCTTGCCGGAGTGTTTCGACTACGTCGGACGAAACAAAGAGGAAGCGATTGGGTTGGCCGTCGCCGAAGATGGCCCGTTAATCGCTCGTTTTCGTGAACTCGCCAGGCAGAATGACCTGTGGCTGTCTCTCGGCGGCTTCCATGAAATTGTAAGTCTATTTGGCGGATATTATTGATCATCAAGTCTGGCTTGACAGATAAATGTATGCGCAGGGATTTAAAGCCATTGAATATTATTCAGGAGAGAACATTTTCGACAGCGGACGATTAGGATTAATCGACTGAGCTTACTAATAGTGTATAAATGCATTCATATAGCGGACTAAATTGGAACATTCTAAAAGACTTGTCGTAGTGTGAAATATTCTACCTTGTTTTCACAAGCACTCATAGACATACCGACGCATCTATACTTGAATATTCGCCTGCTTATACAGTACACCTTTTGAATAAAAGCTTCTTTTGGATATTTATTGATTTGTAATTTATTAAAACATTTTTTAATTTCTGAATGAGCGAGTGAAATCACATCATTACACTTCTGAAATTTTATTTTGGCCGATTTCTCAGTTATTCGCATCTAACTCGAGGTGAATAGCCTTTTGAATCCAAAATAGCAATTAGCTGTGGTTATTTTTGAATTATTAACGAGTCATTACCATACTAAAATCATTTCAAACGAAATGTAAACAATTTTAACATTATTTCAGAATGCAGAAACAAAGAAAAACCCGTTCAATACTCATTTGATCATTAACAACGAAGGCGCGACAGTTGCAAAGTACCGCAAGCTACATTTGTTCGATGTAAATATTCCTGGAAAGGTACGCTTGATGGAGAGCGACTTCTCGACCGCCGGTGACCGCCTAGTCCAGCCCGTTCAAACTCCAGCTGGCGTCGTTGCACTGTCTACCGTATGTTTTTTCTTCATAAACCTGTCAGTTTTGTACCATTTTCATTTTTTAGTCAAAATTTTTAGATAAGTAGCAAGAAATAGAGGCACTGTCGTTGGCTAAAACTCGATCGCTTTTCGGTGCTTGAACAACTTTTTTCAACAAGAAGTCGTTTCTTGATTTATACGTGAGTAAATTGATAGAAAGAAGCGCTGTCTATTTTCAAAGCAGTTTGACTTATTCAACTTAAGATTTCTTGTTACATACTGAGAAAATTTATGACTATAAACGAGATACCTTCCGAACAATTTTGATATTCATATTCGTCTAACTTGAATCAGGCAAAATTGGCTTTCAGTGCTACGACGTGCGCTTTCCCGAGCTCTCCGTGTGGCAACGCAAACGAGGCGCGCAGATTCTCACCTTCCCATCTGCGTTTACGGCGAGTACGGGCGCTGCTCACTGGGAAGTCAGTGTTTGGTTTCTTATATAGACAATAAATATCATATTTTCTGTAAATAATCACTCCGACCCGCTGTAGGATCGATCCAGGCCAAGTACACTTTTTGCTCAGCTCTGTCAAAATTTGTTTCACTACACCGATGTCAGTTGGATATTGGTTGTTTATAACTGCTTAGAGTAAATGATTAGAAGTCGTATTCAAATTCCCGCCTAAGGAGGGTCGTGACGGGATGAAGTCAGTGTATGTTTAAAATAATCATACGGTAATTAAAAGGCGATGCAGATTTACAACACTGTCTGTGCTTCAGTGTTCACTTTCAATACACATTATATTTCCATTATTCATTCCATATTACCTACCCTGATTAAGGTTCTACTTCGAGCGCGTGCTGTGGAGACGCAATGTTATGTAGTGGGGGCGACTCAGACAGGCTGGCACAATGAAAAGCGTGAATCATACGGTCACGCGATGGTGGTGGACCCGTGGGGGAAAATCCTGGCCGAGATATCGGATGGTAGCACTGGCGTCGAAGTGGTTGAAATCGACTTGGACTATGTGGATAGTGTGCGGGCGAGCCAGCCGGTCCTTCAGCATCGACGCGCCGATTTATACAACTTGATCACTAAGGAACCTATCGCAAATGGCAATTCTTTTTCTCTTTCTTCTGTTCCGCGTTTTCTCGAAAAACCGTCCTTAAAGTAACATGGCGCAGGTGACTGGCAAAGCTAAAAGTGGCTAACACTAGTACGTTTATATTTACCATCCCATGCAAATAATAGAAAATCGACGACGTGCGCAGCCACTCGTTGCTTAGGTGCTCTTATGTTTTGCATTGGTGCTGGTAAATATAAACGTACTGTTGTTAGGCGTTTGTGGCAAAGCTGCTTAGCACTTATGCACCTTAATTTTCAATTAATCCCAATTTTATGAGAATCCTTTAATTAGTAATATTCAAAGCGTGAAAATTTTGAACTTTTACAGATAATTTAATTAAACTTAACAATTTTGAGCAAATAATCGAGACAACACTGAGTAGAACAATTTTCAAGAGATACTATAGCTTTCGTTTCAGAGTTGACAGAGACGGTGGCATTTGGCGAACATACTATCCACTCGGCCACTATCTTTTATCGGACTCCTTTATCCTATGCTTTCGTCAATCGCAAGCCTGTTGTCTTGGGACGTAAGTTTACTACAAGTCCTTCACTTGTCTTAATATTGTTCACCCTACCGTTTCTAATCCGAAGAAGCTCCTCATCATTATCGGTCCCCATTCCCGCGGTTAGGTTGCAATATACACAAAAAAGCGATATACTAAACTGAATGGTGAAGGCGATAATTGTAGACGTGCTCGTTAGTCCAATACGCGTTGTGCACCACCTTACGGAGTTGACAAACGAGGAAACGGCGGATTTGTTCAATGCGGCGAAGATTGTACAGTGGGTCCTGGAGAGCGTGTATGACGTCACCTCGAGTACGGTATCCGTACAAGATGGCCCCGACGCCGGCCAGTCGGTCAAGGTATATTCAACGTTTTTCTGGAGTAGATCATATTGCAATACCGCACTGCGCCATATAAAAATAACTAAATTGACAACTTTTTGCTGTAGGACTTGTACTAGTTTATCGCAGTGAAAAGAAATATTTAAATGAGAGCAAAAGAAATGCTATGCAAGGTAAATAAATATCAAAAGCAATCAAAAATTATTGGTAGTTATGCATTATATTCACAATTATTCTTAAAAATAATGATTTATTAAGTTGTTTAATAATTGCTGTATCTCAATTTGCATATACACTAATTAAATTACTCGCATGAACGTTTTCGTCGCGAGACCATAAGTTCGTTTTCTAGTTTATTGGATATTTTTTTGCTCTACTCCATTTAACTCGTGAAAAATCTAGACTATTTTTAGGCTCCTGAGAAATTTAGATCATAGTGAGCTCATGAATAATATGGATCATACTTATCAGGCTCGAGAAAAATTTTATTGAGCATATGACAGAGTTATTCGCAGTCACTTTGCTGAGAGCACATCGTAGGCCCAAAATTTCCGGCGTTCCTCTTCAGCATGTCCACGCGCATATTCTCCCGCGCCGTCCAGGCGACTTTGGCGACGCACCAGGCAACAACATCTACGAGGCGATCGTCACCCACGACCGCGATCCCAACTCGGCACTTTTCCGAACTATCGAACATATGGCCGCGGAAACTGAAGTGTACAGAAAAGTAATCGCTGCGAACCGCGACAAGCTGTGATTGAATGCTTCCACTTGAACGTCTGTCTGGCTGTTGGAGGGACAAGCAACTAAGGACAACGATTAAAACGCTCCCTATAATTGCTTAAAAAGCGCCCTATGTTTGACCTTACACTACTGAAAACATCACACATTGGGCGCGTTTTAAGTATTTATAGGGCGCGGTTTTAGTTTTTTCCAACAACTAACACTAATATAAAATATTTAACTTCTACCGTATATAGCCGTACAAAGTCAGCTCCTTATCTTAATCTGGCATCTGCGTGGATGGAAGGTTACACCGAGAGTTAAATAATTTTTATTGGTGTTAGACGGTTGTGCTGGGGGAGAGCAAATTTTTTTTGCTTTCTGAGATACTAGGTAAGGTGGGTTGTGGATTTATGTCAATCCTCTTACGAGATTGCACAATCCTATCAAACAGCTTAAAGACTCATTTCGTTCGCTACATACTTCAAAGATAACCTGTTTGCATGAGGCAAAAATATTATGTAACACTTTCTTATGTTGATCAGTTTTCGCAGCCCTTGCGAGTCCTAACCCCCATCTTCTGGGCGGAAGCATTTTTCATTAACGGCACTAAAGAAACTGTGTGTTTAAAAATGTGCGGCATTTTATACTTTTATTTCTCAGCCATCGCAGGCTGCACTGTCAATCTACGCCTAAGTCCAAGGTTCCAAAAGCACGATGATTCTGCAATAGTTGGGTCATTTATGGCCAAGCATTAGATTGTAGATATCTTGTGAACACAATTTGACTAATAAAAGATTAACTAGTGATATTCACCCCAGCAGCAGCAACTGATGTCTTCTATTGATGATTGTTTGTGCGAATTGGACAGTTGAATTTTTATTTTCGATTGCTAATTGCTTCATTGAATGTTTTATGTGCTTTTGTCGATGTTCACAAATTGAACATTGCTTTCGGGTTGAAAGCTCAACTTTGCCGATTAATTTTTTGACCGACAGCGATTAGTTTGCATTTTCGTCATTAATTTTAGCATTGTCTATACTTACGTAATGATGTTCTTATTCGTTTGTTTCAATTCATTAAATAAAAAATTTGTACCGAATTTCATGAAACGTCTTCTGTGGTAAAAGTCGTGCGATGTGAGGAAAATATATAGCAGAGCTATAATGATTAAACAATCTTAATTTCAAAAGAAAGCTATTAACTATAATACCGACTATTCCGGCTGACTTTCCGACTGATTTGAGCAAAAATGCGGCCGTTTAAATGTTCAATGATATTTGTTGAGTCACGCTATTTCTTGTTGAATCGTGTTGCAATGCAAATCTGTTATTATATCTTCATCATCATCATGAGTAATTTTATGGCGTATGTTGAAGTTGATCGGTTGTTCGGCTTCTAAAATAAAGTGAATTTCTATTCGTGACATTCGGTGAAAGTGGTGGTTCTAATCCGCGCCTCCATTACTTCGAAGGAATCGATGGATTGAACATTCGTGTTAACGTACTGCTAGACTTCTAACGACTGGCTGAGATTGAAAAGTGGTCGTTTTCTGAGCGCCATAATCCATAACTTTGATCATTCGTTATTCACTTGAAACCTTCTTGAATTGGTACTGTTAAGAGCGAGCTACGGTGGCCGTAATACCTGAATTAGCATAACCGTTTCAAAAGATTAACGCTCATCTTTCTAGTATCTAATGTAAGTATAAATGAAGAATCGATTAAGATTCATGTCATAAAATGGCGTCCCGCCACGAAAAATCAAGCCTTGAGGATCTTAGCTGGCTACTCGCCTTCTACCGATCGAAAAATGTAAAGAATATTTGGTCTTTGTTAGTCTGCGCCGCGTTCACTATAAAAAGTTCATCAATTCTTACTGCACTCCATGATAATTTAAAAAGCAAGTGTCGACAAATTTGTTTGCATAAGCTAATGTTTCAGAAAGAAGCTAATTAACACAGTTCCATGTGTTGATTAAGACGGGAAGAATGTGGACGAGCGGGTTGGCTCGAATAGGACGCTCTGTCTGCGCGCGCTCAGCTAACTGCAGTCGTATTTTGACAAACTGCACTGCTGGTGCGCAGTTTTGCAGTCCTTTGCGAACCGCTCAAACAGGTCAGCTGTGTTTATGTATTTTAAAGTAACTATAGTCCAAATTTTGGCTGCTAGTAAAGAGAAATCTTCGATTAAATAAGGCAAACTGCTTCGAAAAAGTCGATAGCGCTTTTTGGAAGCAAATTAAGCACGTAAAAACCAAGAAATAATTGGCCGGTTTCATATCGTATACTTTAGTTTAAGTCGTACTTAACGCAGTGGTAAAGTATAGCTTTTAAGTACGACGTTAGCTAAAGTGGCGATATGAAACCCGCCCAATATGTGAAAAAGGGTGAAAATCCGTTGTTCTTTTCCAGCGGCGACTGCCTCAACGAGCAGCAGTGTTCTTCGATTGTCTCTCCAGTCTCCCGCGAGTCGTCTAGTCAGACAGCAAATGACGAGAAATGAATTGACAGTCGTACGCGATTATCGCACACTTGCAAACAGTCGCAGTATTCAAACTAGTCAGCGGTTATCGGACGACAACAAGGATGATAGCAAGGGAGACAAGGATGAAAAGGCGAAAGATCAAGCGGCTGTCAGTGACGAAGAGCCAAAGGGTTTGTGGAATCGATTCAAGTGGATGTTCAGGCGATATTGGTACCTCGCTGTCCCCGTCCACGCGTTGACGTCTACCGTTTGGTTCGGCTTCTTCTACATGATAGCTAAGAGGTAGAAAGAGTCAGATTACGTATTGTTTTTGCTGCATTTCTTTGGGTTTCATTGCACGCTTTCAATCTGTCAAAAGCCTAACATTTAGCCTTTAAGTTTAGCTTATACAGCATTTGGAGGCTCAATTTTTGGCATTTAGAGCATTTACGTAATATAAAATTGCCCCTTTCGCCTTTTAAAAACTATGGAACGCCGATTACCGTAAATCCTCTAATAGACGCCCTGGGCGCCTATTTTTTCAATCACGGCGTGAGGGGGGCGTCTATTAGAGGGTGGGCGTTTATTAGAGGGTGGGCGACTATTATTTCAGTTGATGTTTGAATGAGACACTCGTTGGAGAGAGGGGTATTTCTTTGTTTCAATCATCACTCCAACTTATAACATCACTCATAATTTCCAAGATTGAGCGTTATCTGGTCGTATTTGACTTGGTATTGCATTATTGACCAACACTGCACAAGCATTTAATGTTTTAATCACTCTGAAGGAGGGCGATTATTGGGGGGGTGGGCGTTTATTAGAGGGTGGGCGTCTATTTTTTCAATTAAGGCTTGAGGGGGGCGTCTATTAGAGGGTGGGCGTCTATTAGAGGATTTACGGTAAGTCTATTTTTTATCGCTTTTCCTGATGTCACGCCAAAATCAATCAATCAATGAACGAGTTTCCTAGTTCTCCTTTAAATCATAACATCCTCCAGCATACACACCGTAGCCGTTCGTAGGATTATATTCGAACTTCATGGATGATATTTTTCAGTGGAATGGACGTGATTGGTATACTCGAGTACATCCAAGTTATCCCGGACAGCTGGATTCTCAAGATCAAAGGAGCGCCAGCCGGTGCTAACCTTGCGGTTGCTTACCTTCTCTATCATGTAATTTCTGTACATAGTGATCCTCAAATCGTCATAAACTCTGCTTAGCTCGTCACGCCCGCTCGCTACTTCGTGACGATCTACGGCACGTATTCGGCGATCAAGATCTTGAAACGGACGGGTCACTTGCGGACCTCGAAAGAAATGAGAGTTTCTTTGCACAAGAAGTACAAGAAACGGCGCGACCAAGCGACCCACTTTCGCGCCGACATGATGACGCGCTGGGAGAAGCAGAAGGCGAAGCGCGGCTTCGTGAAGCCCCGCCCACCTAAATCCGAATGAACTCAAATGAACTCGACCTCTTCCTTTATACTCCTCGAGTCACGACTCTTTCGCTGAGCTCTAACGATGTAATATCATTAAACTGATGTAAAATGTGCTCATTGCGGCACTTGAAATGGCTTACGAAAGGTACTAAATGTCTACATATAAAGTACTTATATCGGTAAGTATCTCTGTTTTTGCAACCCCCCTCCTGCCCTTTAATATAAGTTACGCTCATCATTATATCATAACTTTCTTACTTATTGTCCCTTTTATCAACAATGTTCGTAAAGTACATCGCCAAGAAAGCTGTTATTGAGACGTTCAATTCATCTGAACAGTATAAATTGTATATAGTATAAGCGTACTTAATATTTATTTTCATTCACAGAATCAATAAAATCGACGTTCAAAAGTTTCATCATTGAAAATTAAGCACGTTTTGATTGGACAATTGGTCGCTCATTATGCGCATGTGCTCACACGCCACACGATTATCGGGCGGCCGAATAGCGATCGCTTGCAGCTCGTCTTGATTCAGGGCGCCGATAGTTTTCCGAAAGGCCCAGGCGAAACAGAGTAGCAAAGCGATGATTAGCATCAACCAGGCGAAAATGCCCCCGACAATAGCCAATATCAACAAAGGATTTGTTATAGTCAGTTCCATGTCTGTAAATAACGTAATACGATTAGTGTAAAAAAGGTTTGAAAAAGTATGTATAGCGTCTATGTACACATTTCAGCAGACATATTTTTGCGAAAATTTGAGGAATCGACGTCAGCTTTAAATTTTATATAATCCGGTAATATATAACATTTTGACTTTAATAAGAGCACTTTCCAGTCCATAGAGGGCACTTTCCGAACTGAATTAATATGAAAACCGTCATCTTTAAATTGGCGAGTGTCTTTATTAAAGTGGAAATGGTAGATACAAACCTCGCTGTCTCACTTATTTTGCATATTTTGAAAATATCATCTCACCTCGCATTGCAACAGTATCGACGATAGAAAAATATAAAAATGAGCACTTCTTTATCAGGATTTTACTTTATCGCGCAAATCAAGTTGATTCAGACGAGTCACTGGTAAAGTTAAATTTCTTACGAAATTTTGCCTCGATGCGAACGCATTTTGCGTGACAAGCTCTTCCAACCGCCCTTGGAAACGGTGCCCGGCCGCAATGCATCGACCCGCTGGACTCTAGTCAATAGACTCTAACTCGAAAAAGTGCCTCAATCAAAGAAGCTTCCGACGGAACTTATTAACGCCTGAATTAACTTTCTGCTCCAAGTGCGCGCCCATATTCGATTATCCAGCGATTCGTTTCCTCAAATTAATACTTACTTTTTTCTAAGCTTATTCTTTGTGATTACCTAACTGGATCTGTCATTAGTGCCGTGCTAAACGAAACATGTAGTAAAAGCTGATTACCACTGTTAGAAAAATATTATCATCGCAGGTATTGAGACTTGGTGAATTATTCGTAAATTTCAAGACTTGAAAGTAAGTGGGATTAACTCTTGTCATTGTTTCAATGTATGATAATGGCTAAAGTCTTAATACTCTGGCGAACAATATCTGCCCAAAAATGGTTATCAACTTTATCATTTTTTTCTTTTCTGAGGCATAAATAGCCGATTCGATTGATTAATGATAGAGAATGACAAATACAAAATTGGAATATCGGTTCGATAAGATTTGCAATGTAAAATCTTGATGATAACATGCTCTTTTTATGTTTGCTGTCAGCGGTTTTTTATCAACTGCTGCAATACAAGATGAGAAAATAATTGCAAAGAATAAAAAAACACATTATATTACTCTATTTTGATACATCTTTATAGTCTTTAAGAAATACACTTTAGTTGGTGAATGGAGAAATGCACGATTTAGTCACACAAACTGCTTTTCGACATTACCTTTTGGCACATGTGAATGAAATTCAGACGGAAACACCGATGTATCAGGATAAATGGCAATATTAGAAATAAATTCAGGAACTAAATAAAATCTACCTTAAATTCAGTTTTGATTCTTGGACGGCGGTGCGATTGAGTAATTAGAAGCGCATCGATCGCTTATCTAATGCTTGTTTTCAACTTGTCAGAGGGACGGAGGAATGCAACATTCGCTGCAAGATCAGGCTCGTATCGAATAACGACGTAGTAAATCTTAGCAGTCGCGCACATTCTCGTCTTCTTTAATGATCAAAAGCGTAGTGCGATGAAGAGTAATTGCTCCAGGAGGGCTCGATCAGGAATTCTCAATGAAAGACGTCTGATATTGAAGACAAATCTTTAACCGCGGACAACGCTCCACGCTCCCCCCGGAAGCTACAGGGAACAAGGATTCACAGGTAGCTTCACGTTAGCGTCCAGCTTTGCTTTATTTTTCTCAACAATCATGCTCAGCGTCTTACTATTATTTTGCGGGACATTTTCACATGAAAGAGTGAATGAATGAAAACTTACTCTATTTCTGTCAATTGTAGTGCGTTGCTTAGTGATGAGATGTCGAGCTGGAATTGTATATTTCTGAGAAACAATACACTGGGAAAAGTACGATGTTTCTTTTCGGCGAAAATTCAATGAAAAGTTATACGGCGAAGCAGTGCCTTGAATTTCAAGTCATACTGTGTTGCCAATACTGCTGACATAGGGCATCGAGTTATCCAACGCCAAGATTAATGGTTGATTAAGGTAGCTGTAAGACTGCCGTAGATCATCAAGATTAATGGATTTTCAAACAATATTAATTAAAAGGGTTCAAAGTGACCAGAGTCAGCCGCTTGTTGGATGTTATCTTTATTAGTCGAATCGCACACAACGAATATAGCAATCTGTTGACTTGAAAGTGCTCATGTGCAATGCATATAGATTTAATTTCTTCGTCAACTAGAACATGGCACAGTTTTGGCTTCATTGAGACCAGTTCGCGCAGAAAATTTGACCAGTTGCTTTGCATACTCCTTTTAACTTTGTTTCCTTCACTTTAAGCGTTGATCCCAGAACGATAAGCGCCCATTGAACATTGTGCGATGGTATTCGCTTCGGCGGTGGCTTACGGACAAAGAATTTTAAGCATAAATCTCGTGTTTGAGTTCTGCGTGCGTTGGTATGAAAATTTTAGTACCAGCACCGGTAGCAGTACACATCAACACATTCATTAATAGCAAAAATATATATTATTTGTACTAGTACGAGCATCACTGCATCGATACATTGTAGATGCAGATACTTCCACAGGCACTAACTTCTTGGTACCAGCGCATCTATCTACAACGGCAAGCGTTGCGCTCTGTTCTCCCGACTTTCAATAGAAAATAGTGGCATCAAAAAGTTCACTTAATAATTCAGTACTACTTAGTAGCACTAGAATAGGTATACATTCTTTGCGGTCCGTCAGCAGTGAGAGGAAAAGTAGCTGACTCCTCTTCTCCAGGATGCCTGCTGCGAAAAACGCAAACAAAACATAATAATATAAATCCGATCAATGCTAACCAGCCGATTATGAAACTGATAAACGCGATCGTGAACAACATATCAGTCGTTTCCATATGCCCTGACGATTTCTTTCACCATAAGTTCGTCTGCAAACGTCAAGTCAATATTATACTTGTTTTGCGCATATTTATAACGGACACAAGGACAAACTTTTTCTCTCAACACTAATAACAGTAAACTGTTTCTCAAATACACGCCGCCATCCTGTAACTAAGTACAACTCGAATAAAACGAAAAATGAATGTTGCTCCATCACAATCGAAGAATAGCTGAAGAGAAGGGTCCCGCTTTCATTTTCCTGCACCTCGTGAAACAGATAAAAGAACATATTATATTTAAACTGAAAATTTTCGTGAGAAAACAAGCTATTCTGGTAGGTTGAGGGTAGTCAACTTTAGAGAATATCTAGAGTCGCTGACCCATAGTCACTTTTGATAGTAGGTGGGTAGAGTGGGAGCATACTGTGTTTACGCCTAACCACAACATCATATAAAAAGTCTGTAAGATCAGAAGATGATCGATGCTGACATAATATCAGATGCAAAGATGCTTTCCGTCGATTCGAGAATATTTATGGATAAAAATCATTAGCTTGGCTTACTTCGTAAGCAGAAGCGCGATTGGACGGTACTAAGGTCGATTCATTTAACCTATACAGTAGCTTACTAGGCGTCGAATGTAATTGAAAAATTAAAGGATGGGCAGGGCTTAAGTTGAGATTGAAATGAACGCAATATTATTCTTTCCTTTTTGCGTTACGAAATTCAAAACTTTTTGATGCTTAATATCTTATATGCCTTTGATGATGATAATGATGGACTGATAACAACTAGTACAAACACTGAAGTGTCATTCGACGACAAGGAACGATAAATAAAGAAAATGTCGGCGAATGGGTTGAATTCAACTTTAATGCTTCAGTCTCAGTATTCCTTATGAATATTGATCGATTATATGCAATACGCCAACCAGTTTCAACCTTCCGCGCGATCCTGTGAGCTACTCCATGTGTTATCGTTGGATTGTAACTGAGCACGCGTAATCAGGCACATAAGCATACTTTTAACAACACTCGTTGATAATCGATCCTCTGGGTCTGTTTCCTAAAATTGTAGACTGCTGAGGACTGAGAAATTGAGTATCGATTTAGCGTACGATAATGTGACGACGATTACGTTTAACTATAACTAAATTCCTCAGCTCTCAGAAGTACTGTAAAATAAGTCCCAAATGTGCTGGAACTTGGATTCTCCACGTGAGTGCTCCCAGTTCGTTCACCTATATCACAAGTAACAAGCATTCCAGCATTGCTTGTGAGGTTACGCTAGCTGACAGACACTTCGCCAACATAATATGCACCACTACCACCACCAAACAGGCCACTAGAACAAAAATGCAATTTTTGTCACAGAAAAACAATAAAATCGTGCCGAAATCTTCTCGCCAGTAACCCACGAGTTTGCATTAAGAATTGCTAATTGTCGCGTCCCTGCTTTGACCTCCATACAACCCCAAGGTTACAAATTGAAAGTAAAGCCGAATAAAGGGTTAGATGGCGTGCTGCTTTTATTCAGAAAAATCCGGGTACAAAAAGATATGAAGTAAGCAGCTTGTATTCATGAAGGTAAAAACTAAAACAGTAGAACAGTATAGGCAGTCTTATCATGAAACCGTTTCGTCCTATCACTATATCAATACCTATTATCATATCTTCTATGATTAATTTCAATCATTCACAAAGGAAATTTTCCTTCTTCGATTCCGACTGGAATCAAGTAGGAATTCATTTAATTCATCCAAGTCTTTGTTTGTTGCGACAGTCCTGAACTGAATTCCATAGTTGAATTGCTGCCACATCTCAGAGCGAAGAATGAGTACAGTTGAAATGTATCAGTTTGTGTGCTCTGCCCTATAATTGCGTCCTTCTTACCGCTTGATGTTGTTCGAGCGTCTGCGCCCACATGATAGCCAGTGATGTAAAGTGGGCATTCTGCTCGATCCTGGAGTCTTCACTCGATCGATGATTGTAAACTTTATCCAGATGAAATGTTTTCCTTAGAGCAGTTCTTAGCGTTCTATTTCGCCAGAACAGCACCAAAGGTAGGACAGTGCTGTAAATCGGAGCCCATGAAGTCGATTCTACCATCAGTGGATAATCCAGCATGCTTATACGTATGTTAATCATCGGATATACGCTGTAAAAGCACAGTGGCGGAAAGAACATCAAAGCGTGTGTGAGAACGGTTGGAATAAGCAGCTGTATAGCGCGAATATTTTCGTTTACTTGGTATTTTTCTGTTAGACTAGCCGTAAGCAGTCGACCTTTACGGCGTTTGTTGATATATAAAAGAGAGAAACAGCAAGTTATTGCCAGTAACTCTGCTATCACCAAGAATTTTGTTGTAAGTGACGTTATTCCATTTGTACGACTCGTTCCCAGGCTACAATAGACCATTTTATTGTCCATGTTTGAAAAATCAATCAGCACAGCAGTTACACTGAAAGCAATCGCCCACTGAAATAAAAGAAATGCCAATGTCATTAATTAAACTGTTCATAACAGCAAGCCAACGCAGTGTGCATCACAAAAGCCGTATTTTCGAATATAGTGTGGTTCAGGGGTAAATGATGGGGAAGCCAAGTTTTAGAGTGAACTATATGAAAAAATGCTAGCAATTGCGATGCGGCGCCCTGTTTGTAGATGCAATTCAAAATTTTCTTCGACGTGATGCAACAATTTTCAAATCTTAGTGATGCTAGCATTTGCTAAGTAGGAAATTGAAATAACAGTTGAGCATACTAAAATATAGCTGTACTCCGGCTGAAGAGAGTTGATCTAACAGTGAAATTGTACCGCCATTTCAGCGAATACGTTAGGCAAGTCAACCCCGCAGGACAAATACAGTACCTCCAACCGAGTATTACACAAAAAGATACGCTGAATGATATGATGAAGCGCAAACCTGTATTATTACCAAAGAAATGCCCAACATTGCATTGGCTTTTTCGTAACATCGATAGCGATACGATGCCCAACTTCTTTCAATTGCTAGCGTACAAAGCGATAGTGCAGTTGCGTAACTGGCCATGGCGGGAATAAATCGAAGTAGAACGCAAGTTGGATACCGCAAAAGTAAATCACATGGGTTACTGCTCACGCGATAGAGAACAAAGTACAGGCCATTCATTACGAACATACTGGACTGAAGGATGAGGGAGAAGTGGTGATTGGTGAACAAAATGAAAGCGTTCTTATGAACGACGAGGTGTTTGCCCTGAACTTTGATAAGCGCGATGCAAAGCAGAAGGCCGAGCATACAAAGAGCCGTGCGAATGAGAAGAAGAATATTCATATATAAATTGTTCGCTAAATATTCAGCCGGATAACAGAGGGACGCCGATTCGTTCGACGCCATTGCACAGAGATGGCTCTTGCCTTGCAATTACGATCATCTGCTTCAGTGCACGAAGTTTGACGAAGATCAATACGAGGAAGACGCGCCTACTTTTAATCAGAATGAAAGCTACCCTTTTTATTAATATAATATCAGAATAAGTACTCAAGTACGGTTGACATGGAGAACATAACGCAAAGCATCCTGTTTTGCACAGCATCTGCTTGATTAATTATGAATAACATTGAGCGCTTATTTCGCCATACGTCTTTAAGAGCATCATTGTCTTGATGACGTTCATTCTATTATAAATACAATCGTGCGCAGTGCGATCTTTTTGATAGCAGTCGTCACACTGGGGCCTATTTCATAAAACTGTTGCGATTGCAGCTGCAATTCCGCAACTGCAACAGTTGCAAGAGGAATTCTGCAATTTCCTGTTTCATAAAGCTTTTCGCAACTCTGCAACTGCAATTCCGCTATCCCGCAATTCTGCAGCAATCTTAAAAGCTCGTTTAAATTAGAAGCGTGGTTCTCAAGCCGGACAGCATGATACCGTAATTTTATTTGCATGGCGGTATTCTTTTAATTTCACAATTCGGACAAACTACTGTTACGATATGCCATCAATTCGTTACGAATTGGAAAAAATTGACAAATTTCACATCATTTCACTCATCGTTATGCTCTTTTTCTATGCTAGCATTAGTACTCCGCTTTATTCTTCATTAATTTTACATTAATTTTGTCTTTTCGAGAGAATTGCAGAATTGCAACTTTTTTCGCACCACAATTTGTGATGCGAGATTTTTTTCGCAACTGTTGCAGAATTGCGGAATAGTGCCACTTTTTTGAAATTGTAATCCCGCAATTTTGCGATTTTGCAACTGCAACTGTTGCAAACGCAACTCGGCAATTCTGCAACTGCAACAATTTTATGAAACAGAAAGTTGCAGAATTGCGTGATGACGACGCAAATTGCAGCGCAATTCTGCAATTCTGCAATTGCAATAGTTTTATGAAATAGGCCCCTGTAGTCACAAACAACTAATATAGCTGACCGCATACACAGCTGTCGACAATAGCTTGCCGCGCTGTGTTACGATGCGGCTTTTAGTGTCCCGACAACAAAAGCAGCTGGCGAAAAGATTCAATCCGGGGCCTATTTCATAAAACTGTTGCAATTGCAACTGCAATTCCGCAACTGCAACAGTTGCAAATGCAATTCTGCAATTTTCTGTTTCATAAAGCTTTTGGCAACTCTGCCACTGCAATTCCGCAATCCAGCAATTCCGCAACAATCTTAAAAGCGCATTTAAATATGAAGTGTGGTTCTCAAGCCGGACATCATGATACCGTAATTTTATTTGGATGGCGGTATTCTTTTGAATTCAAGATTCGGACTAACCACTGTCACGATATGCCATTAAATCGTTACAATTAAGAAAAAATTCACAAAATTCACATAATTTCATTCATCGTTATGCTCTCTTTCTATGCTAGCCTTAGTACTCTGCTTTATTCTTCATTAATTTTACATTAATTTTGTCATTTCGAGAGAATTGCAGAATTGCAACTTTTTTTCGCACCAAGATTTGTGATGCGAGAATTTTTTCGCAACTGTTGCCGAATTGCGGAATAGTGCCACTTTTTTGAAATTGCGGTCCCGCAATTTTGCAATTCTGCGACTGCAACTGTTGCAAACGCAACTCGGCAATTCTGCAATGCAACAGTTTTATGAAACAGAAAGTTGCAGAATTGCGTGATGACGACGCAAATTGCGGCGCAATTCTGCAATTCTGCAATTGCAAAAGTTTTATGAAATAGGCCCCCGATTGATATTTTTTCGCTTAACAACAGCGAATTTGTTTGTTTACGCGCGATCTAACGCAAAACATTAAAGATCTGATTTATTATTGAAAACGATCGGCGTCACAACGCGCAAAATAATCTTAAAACAGCACAAGTCCATATGATACTTTCCAAAAGGGTTTTTCACAGTGTACATGTAACATCTAAACATTTAACGGCAGCAGTGCGACATGAAACTTTAAAAACATTACAAAAAGAAGTCATTGCTAAAGAATTGCTGTAACGCGGTAATTCTGAGTTCTTCCGATAAAGAAATTTCTTGGCAGCTATTGTTGTCGAAGAGTCCTGTTATGAAAACCGTAAACACAGAATGAAATGATTTATCGCTTTAAGAACTGCAAAATACGCAGCTTTATGCGACTCGAGTGTGGATACTTGCGTCATTGCTCACTTTTCGGATCTACGTAGAAGAACGATGCAACACAATAGAAGGCGCTCCTCCCACACTACCGGTACGCAATACTGTCGAACTCTGATTGGCGATGATTGAGTTATCGCGCTTGAAAACCTTCCTCAAGCAACGATCAACAAACTCTCGGCGAAAAGGACGCAGAATAAAGATAGTCAGCCACGGATCGATTAGAGCAGCAAACGCAAAAATTAACGCAAGAACGCGACCGTAGGCAATGGGTAGTGGTATCAGATTTAAGTCGGCTAGGAGTAGGAAAAATACAGGTGTAAATTGGAAAAGGAATGGCTGCGCAGCAGCAATTTTTATCATTTTCAACAATTCTTTTGTTTCGTTATTTTCATTTGAACGACCAGAAATACCACTTTGCGCTTTCATGAATCGCGACAATTTTGTGCTGTAAACAAAAGTAACAATTGTTGCGATGTAAGCATACGACAAGAAGCCAATTAAATAAAAAATAAACAAAGGCACGGAGGTAAACGGCTTCGTGCCACAAAATCCGTGGATACTCATTCCCATTTGATCGAATCCGGCTAAGGCTCCATTTACGACGAAAAAGTAGATCCATGAACCGGCGATTAGAGAGAAAACACCCGTTTTTGTTAAGAAAATGGCTTTAATAAAAGGGTTTGTCGAAGTGCTCTGCAGGCCTCGGATTACCGTATAATAGCGGCTGGCGGCCATCATTGATGGAGCAGCTGAAAAGATCAAATTGCATCTCTTTTAATTGATTTAGGAGAAAATGAACCTCTAGCTGACGTCTTATTTCGATAACAGTCGAAAAACATTGCGAGGTAAAGTTCAAGTCAGAGCAGATCTTATTCGAAAACAGATGCAGTGCTTGAATGCGTTATGTCACGCACGTTTTACATAACCTTCAAATAACAATTGACGCTCTTTGCAAACTGGTCACAAGGAGAGCTTAGTTTTAAGAGCATCAAGCAATATTCACGCTAAGTCAAATTTTTTGCTAACTTTACTTTCGGAAAGATCTCCTCATCGAAAAGGCAACTGAAAACTCCGCGAACTGACATGCTAATGACGTCATACTTTTGCATGGATGCCACTGAAGTTTGAGATCAGCGAGCTCATGGATATATTTAACTCAAAATGATCTCCAATGAATAGAATGAGACGCAACTAGCTGACTCAAGATCTCAGTAGTCATACATCAGTCGACTGCGGTACATACATTTTATGTGCGACCGTGTGTAGCTCAAATGAGATACCCAGTCAGTCGAGCTCCGGTTGATCGGCTGAGCGACCGACACACAGGTTACTAGTGAACACTTTCTTTAGCAACGCACAGGGTTTTCTTTACCTTACCTATCGATACGATGCCCGAAGTGAAGTGAACGCAAGCCTCAATTGCGCAGATGATCGGATATTGCTTGGCAAGAGTGAACGCAAACGGAAGCAACACCACTTTGTCGATTCCGAAAACAAAATCAGCCACGGCCAGTCCAACCACAAACCAATTCGCCACCCGCGAACGAATACTCTTTGTACTCAAGGCGAGCCAAATCACTAGGCCGTTACTGATGCTTATTAGAATTCCAAGCACGATTTCCAACCAAAAAAACCACTGGTAGCTTGAGCCATACCAATCACTATATAAATCCGTCGTTACAGTAGTGTCGTTCATAATAGTGATTTTACACTATAGCAAACACACTGCTAAGATATCAAATAGTTATTTAATTGAGCAAAGGATATTTTTGAAATTTAACAGACAGTGGATTAGCCTTCCATTCCTTTCTACTTGAAATATAAGACAACAAGATTTTTCATCACTTTATAAGGGGAGAATTGCAGCGACTAGTAGCTGCAATTTTTCCGTGGCTTTTGAACGATCCTACTTCATCCTATTAAATTGCTTTCGACTCAATCGTGATTATTGAGCTCTATTTCAGCGTTCAAGCAGCTGATTTTATTTCGATGTCATCGCGCAACCCACACGAGTAAGTGTTAAAGATAAATCAAAACCATCTGCTCTCAAGTAATACAAAACAGGGCACTTAAATTATGGTGCTGATTCACTTTCATTCCAATATCGAAGTAGATTGTTCTCCTACCTTCTCTCAAACGCAATCTTATTCCGGAGCATGTTTTGTTCTTATACGGATGGGATTGGGCGGTACGGTATCGTCGACCTTCGCATTACTACCTCGTCCCCTAGGCGACGCTCGATCGCAGAATCTGGTTGATGAATGCGTCAGTTGCTGGTTTCGGTTCAAAAGAGACAATTAAACAATATTATCTTCCTTGATGTGATAACATCGGTTACATATTGTAGGCTGGTGGCTAGAAGTCTGCCACTAGTTGCACAAATTATCATTTTCATTTCCACAACTGAGTGCAGGTTGCATATTGCAGGTGATTGTTTAATGCATCAGACCATTTAAAGGTGGGATTACACGACATTGAAGTGAGCTAACCCTCAGCCTGTTGTTTCTACGCTAAAGCAGGTCGCAGAAAAGTCTCTTTCACCCATAAACTTCGAAATCAAACTACAGTAAACGTAAAATTGGAAAAAATACTCCAGGTTTAGGAAATAAATTTAAAATGAAAAGGGATTCAGGTATTCATTAGGGGTTTATAGCAAACATTGCATATTACATATTTGAAATAGCGGTATGTGATAAAAGGTAGCAAGCAAGTGTAAAGGAATGGGAAGAAGCGAAATTCGAGTTCAAAGCATACTTTTGCGGCGCCTGTGCCGGGGGCAACGCCTTTGGATCTCTGTGGCGGACGAACGTCGCCTCGGAAACAGAAAAGTGATGCGAAGAGGCAGCGAATAAGAAGGAAGCAAAACGTTCAAGCAAAGCGCATATAATGTTCATCATTTGAAATCACAGAAGTGAAGATAATCTCTTCGTCATTAGAATGATATCATATGCAGGGACGACACAAAAGATCAATCACATAAAACAGCTTCAATCTTAACAACTCTCTAAATCCTATTCAATGTTTTTCGCTCGAGCAAAATTATTCGTTATTTTTTACATAAAGTTTCCATGAAATTCCATGAATACTACATATAATCAGATATTCAGCAGATTAACACCTTTTTTGCTCTTCCAAAAACTTTATTTTTTATTCAGAAACATATATTAGTTGTTTTGAATTCTGCCTCCGCCTCAGATATTTTATGAAAGATAAATTAAGTAGAAATAGGTGAATTAGTGCTCAATTGTTGCAAACAACTGCGAGTAAACCATTACACATGACAGGGCCGGCAAGTACGGTAGCTTGCTGCATGGCAGGTATCCTGCAATTTGATATCATATGAATATCCCTTTCTGCATGATATGAAAAACTCCTAACATCGGCTATTCAAGTGATTGTTGCGTTCACCCCCATATTAATAGTTTCATATTTTAAGCAATCGACGGATGTTAACATCTCAGCATCATCTCTCATTGTCCTAGTGTCCTAATGAAGTGCAAAAAGGTAGCAATCTAAAAATACAAGGCAGTTGCTCAGAAGCATATTACTGACTGGCGTGACAAGTGTCCGGCTATGAAAATGAAGAGTGCGATACAGATTTGATCTTTAGCGTATGTCGAGAAGAACAGCGAAACAAAACCGTCCATCAGATTCAACTCAGAGCGCTCATTTAAATGCCATCAGATCCATTAGCACAAGTACAATTGAATGAATCACTGCGACCACATTTGAATAATGCATTAGTCCGCAGATCCGCCTCTACGATGAGCTTCTAAAGGTTTTCATTCACACATCTGTTCTCTTATCCGGTCAACTACTGAGTCTCAGGCGGGAAATGGAAAAACTAAGGCTGCGCATTGATGTGAGAGCTATTTATTGGCAAGTCGCGCTCACTGATCTCGTCTAAATCTTAGATATCTTCAGTACGGCGCATCCCTGCGCGAGAGGATCCGGCTGTACTCTGATCGAGCTTGCCTTTTACTCAAAAAATTATTTTAGTAGGCTTCAGCCAGATAAATCGTTCGCGTCGCGCTTAATGGATGGTTAATGCTAATACATATATTGATTAGGTTTTATTTTCTGAGACATTTACACTTTTATTCACATATTTCCAAGTCTTATCAGGGAGGGTATATTCGTTTTATAAACACTTAACAAATCACTTCTTGCAGTTTGAGGGTTGATATTAATTCTAAAAGTGGTTATGATTTCTCTCTTTACATCCAATCGATAGCTGTACATATATTCTTCTATGTAGTATGGCGTGCGTGATACGCATGACACATTCAGTTGAAGTAAAGATAGATATTCTACCGCCTTTCGCGTAATCATCAGTATTTCAGAAACAAAAAAGAAGTTGACATGTCTCTAGCATTCAACATCTCTTTGGCTCTGACGCTGGAACCAGATCCTCCGTCAGCACTGGCATTAGGAATCTGGTATACGATTCAAGCGATTATCGGAGTGCCAGCTAATTTAGTGGTCATCTTTGTGTGGCTCACAACGGCCGAACTAAGGAGCGTACCAGCAAACGTGTTCATTCTCAACTTGGCCATAGCGGACGCGGGCTCCTTGCTTGCGATCTCAGTATTCAATTTACACTGGAGCTTATACAAACAATTAAGCGTTTGTAAAGTTGGCGGATTCCTCCTGTACACTCTCACTTTTTATGGCCTCAGCGCACCGGCGTTCCTGGCCGCGAATAGAGATACTGTCATTCGTCGTAAGGCGCATCAACCTTTTGAGTCCTTCAAAGAGCGACTGTTTTCGCATACTGGCACCACATTGATATCGGTCGCAATTTGGTTGTATCTTTTATCTATTAATCTACCATTTATCTATTTCAACTTGTACGGTAGAGAAGCAATTGGTTTTTGAGGTTTAGTGTTCGACTTACCCGACGCATTGTGGGTTATATATAATCTGTGCTATGTAGGGGCTTTTTTTACTGCCGGGATTTCGACCGTTGTTTATTACCGCAGGCTAAATCAATGGATTGCTAACATGACTACTGGAATAATGTCATCTGAGACAGTTAACATTGTGAATGAAACTATAAAACTGATGAAAATGACGAAACTGATGTCATTTATGCCCCTTTTCTGCATCGGACTCCCTGCGGTGTACAATTTTCTTCTGCGACTTTTTCCCCATTTGGCCAATGTCCGAGTTGGAAGACTAAATTTGCTCCTGATCAACTTTCCCAGTGTATTCAATCCAATTTTTGCGCTTCACTTTATGATGCCGTTTCGAAAAGCATTCATGGCGAAGACAAAAACAGTGAGACTTATTTTCACTTCTTTAAATCCGCGAACGCGGCAGCAAACGGCAACAATAGTTGAAAATATATCTGTTCTTAGGTCTTCAAGACAGCCAGCAGTTGGCCTCGTGTAGCGTTTATAAACTCAATGTTTTATCAAAGAACTGAAGTAATGAAGCGGCTCGGGTGTAAATAAAAGTTAGAAAGTGACAGTTTAATTGGCGCATGACTCCAAATGTCCATAATCGTCCTTTGGGATCCCACTCTCTACCAGTGTTTGAATACGCCTTGCATTGTTTATTTTTCTTCTCATAGGTTTCTTTTTGCGTACGCGAAGCGTACGCAATAGTCTTTTGATCAGTGCAGATAGAGGTGTGAGTACGTATACCGTCATGTGTTCGCATGGAAGCAGACGTCTATAGACGCTAAAAATGATCGACTCGGGAGTAATTTGGGTCGGTGATTCGAATGGACGCATCCGTTTTTTACGTATCACGCTCATTCGCAGGGAATTTCGCTTCGAAAATCGCACTCTTCACGATTTCGTTTGGCGTTTTTTTCTTTTCGAGAGTTGAATGAGTTAACTTATATGGAACGTTAGTTTTGATAGTTTAGCACATTTTGGCATTAATTTGC
>NIUQ01001387.1:0-31225 GCA_002796945.1 Plectus sambesii | reverse complement strand
CCTAACCGATATGTACGCGTTAGCTTGTTGGCGTAGTTTACATCGTAACAGATTATGGTGGCAAATCGTACGCGAATTTGAAACACTTATCATTACAGCCTATACCTCCTGTATTACTCCGCAATTTTATATTTTTGGCGAAATAGAGAGTTTTTCATAGTTAATACTTAACCAGTGGGTCGTTAATTTCGCAGGCGCAATCATGAAATCGTGAAAATCATCGGGTTATCATCGAATATATTACGAGTTTAGAGATGTATAATTTGCGTGATTTATTCGGTACCAATCGTCTTATTAGAACATGCGCTCACGCTATAGCAAAGTAGTACAATTTTGAGTATTCTCAAACATTTGGCAATAATCTACCGCTTTATTTTTTCTAAAAATATCGAATGACGTGTCAAACGAGATGCAAAGTGTGAAATACTGCAGTATTTTATTTTTGGGGCGGGGTTAGCACTAACCGCAATCAACTAGGCACCGATCAGGACGATATGATAAACAGACTACTATTGGACAGTGACGATACTCCTTCACCGCGTTTTCACCATCTAATCGTAAATTTGAGAGCAATAATGCAATATCCGATTGACTATGTACAATAGGATTGACCAGCATCAATAATACAATGCATCGATCGGGCATTGCTCGAAAGAGCTACGTAAGTTATGATCACTCGCATGAGTGACGACGTTGTTGGCGGCCGCTGTTATTGCGAAATTTTATTTCCACGCACTCATGCGATTATAAGCGTACGCGACGACGGGGGCGGCGAATAGGTCGAATGGCACGTGGAGAGCAATGGGGTCGTGACAACTAAATCGACGCGGCGACGTTTCGCGCGCCGAGGAGATGGGATGTAATGCTCGAATTCTGTTTGCATCCATTGTGGGCGATTTCTGTGTCAGCGGCGATCGTCGCGCCACCAGGAACGACCGGGCGTTTACGCTCGGCGCCGATATACGCGCCGCAGAGTGCTATTATTCGTGGGGTTGTACAGTCATTCGCGAACTCACTTCACTCGTCCACATGCGGACGTGTACCGCGTCACAACGCCAAGTTCAAGTGTTCCCTTCCGCGCGGTGGCGGAAACTGTGTCACCAATGGCAAATTTTTCCCAGCCATCCTCCATTTGCACATTTCTTGAACGAGCGAGGATACGAGCAAGTAAAAGAGCGAGTAATGTACGCGATTCGCATCTACGATCGGTTATGCTACTCTCGAAATTGGTCGGCGGCGATGAGATCTTGGACTCGACGATTCAGAAGGAAGTATTGTTATAATGATCGACTTACGATATCCGTCGATTGTCGCTGATCAAGCATGCGCTGTCAGAAATCATGATTCCTTGAAAAGACGACATTTATCTGGTTCAGTGCTCTGCTTCAAGTAAGCTTATTGCTTGAAGCAGACTGGGCCATGTAAACGCCCTCCTGGATATTATGAAGCAGTATATACGACTTCAATTCAAGCCAAATAAAGATCCGGTTAGTATTATGAAGAATGGATGAAAAAAACGAATGATGAGAGGAAAGACGAGGAAACGCTCTTTGGAGCGCTATCAACTTTCGCAAACGCGTGAATTGATCTCTTGTTTTTCTTCCGGTGGTGGAACTTAGATTTTTGAAAAGCTCAGACTGAAAACAAGTTATCGGGGTCATGCGAAACTGAAGGCTTCTTACTAAAATTTTATATCACACGTAGCGAGACGATACACCTTTAACACCCGCAGATGTGCATTTCTGCAAGAAATTGACTCATTCTATATTTGACACATATTATTCATAATTGTCGACGCAACACTCCGCTGGTCAATCGTTTAGGTAAAATTTCTATTGAAATTGACTAACTTTCGCAGTTATCTTTTTAGGCCAAATAGATCATTCAACAGAATTCACTAACGACGTAATATTGTAAAACGTGCACGCGAAAGTATTGTGTAAACGGATAAAATATTGTACCATTTTCACTCTAAATTGGACACTTTCAAATCATGTCAGACATTTTTCGTGTTGAAGGGGAAACCATCGAAAAAAGTTTAGTAAACTATCAAATATGATAAGGAAAGTGTCCAGTTTATATTGGAAATGGTAAACATTGTCCTAGAAGTATTTTGCGAATAGACACGCGAGATTAGATGACGAATGTCTAGTTGTCATTGCTAAATGTTCCTCGTTCCTTTTTCCAAAGCGCCCTAGAATCTCAATGCGATCTCATTGACATAGTCATTGAGTTCAGACTCAAGTTGCTATATTAGAATTATACTGTCGTGCGATAGCCGCCACACTTCGGCAATCAGAACAACCGTCCATGCTATATACATCACCGTCGCCTATTATTCAAAACGATCGCCGCAATGAACGACTCAAAGATGCGCAACCAAGAAACAAAGCGCGACGCTCGAAAGAACGCAAGAAAGGCGAACGCTTCCCGAAAATCCTTCAAAAACGAGAGAATGACAAAGAGAGAACAGCGATTGCCCTGAGATTCGCGGGACCGCTCTGATATTTGCGTGATTTTCAGCGCCCTCATCACTTCATCAACGTCATCAACTTCGACAAGCAGTGATCATGCAGTGAATCTGCCTGATTGCCGACAGGTTGTGGACCGCGTATTTGCCGGCACCATTTGCATTGGACTATGGTGTTCTGCTATATTTCTCGATCGGTTGAGCATTCAGTCAAGCCCAGCGTTGCTAGCAGCTTCGTTGGGAATGGATAGGGCAAATTTGGGGGCATTTTCAGATGAGGCCCGCGATTCGGTTCGGTCGAGGGTTATTTGCCTTCCGCGAATTTTATCATTAGGAGATCGAGATCCTATTTTGTTTTGTATACGTTTTTCAAAATATTCCAATTTTATCGCACCTTGTACATTTTTCGGCTTCAGATAGCCGTACTTTCGGGGTTTCACTACTATACCCTCGCGATGGTGTCCACAGTTATTATTGTGTTCATCTTTTATGTGGTTGAAGTTGTTCTTATCTATCCTTAACTTTCAAAGTCCTTCAAAATTTTCTCTTCATAGAGTAGTTGCTTTTAAAACAGTAAATACGTTTGGAATTAAAATAGATACGTTAATCCGAATATTTTCACGTCCTCATAATACCTTACTGAAGGCGGTGAAGAATGTATATTACAAATTTGTGTTAGTGTTCCTTTTTGCTCAGTTAAAAAAATTTTGAAGTTTCGTCTTGAAAAATGCCTACTTGCCTATGACAAAAAATAATTGTTCGTCGTTACGCTTGCAATTTAAGGAATACGTGGAGCCGACCGTCCTGGATTGCTGTCCGACCCTGCATACCGTAATTACTTATTCTTGACTTGAACGTTGTAAATCTCAGTTGGGTTTCTTGTATGTCTACAAGTTTCGTGAAAATAAATGCTGTATATGTATGCAAAATTTAGGAGAAAGAAATTTCAGAAGTATATAAAATTGCATGAGTTCTATAAATAGATGTTTGCAAAGTGTCGAATACAGTGCAGTGATGTTTTACGTTAATTTTCAGCTGCGATGGGCGGATCGCGAGGCGGAGGAGACGAGTTGGGCTACGATGAAGCGGGCCGACCCATCTTTGACGACCCTCATGGCGGCTTCAGCGGTCCTGGCGGTGAGCCAATTTATTTCCTATTCTCTCCTTCAATTTGGATATACCGTATTTACGGAAATAGTAGCACACGCGGAAATAGTAGCACACCCACCCCTATTTTTCGAAATAATAAAAAGTGCGCGGCAATCTCAGAGACAAAAATGATGTTAGTGATGGCTACTCGGTGGTCTCTTTCGAGCTGTGATTTAGAATTTTTCCAAATGATGCTGGATCGCTTAAACTTTTATGCTAAGCCTAAGCCTGAGTTAATAGTAGCACTGTGCTACTATTTCCGTAAATACGGTATTTAAATCGAATCTGCGTAAATGTAGTTCATATACACCGCCTTTCATCATAATTCGTTACTTTTTCGTTTCACTCTGACAAACTAGCGTACTAACTGAAGGCAGAGGTGACGAATAGGATGAATGTCGCTTTTAGTGTTGGAATACGGTCATTTTCGTTGTGAGAACCAGAATTTTCAGGCTCGGAGTCTGTGCTTCCTCCTCAACAGCAGCCCGCCTATCCGCCGTACGCAAACAACTACGGCCCACCCCCTGGCGGGTAAGAGCGAAATATTATTACGTCATTGTTTATAATCCGCGGCCTTGTTGACTCAATTAACCCTGCAAACAGGGCATTGCCCGATTTTCATTTCCACAATAACGCTCAACGTTATTTATTCATTTCAATTAGGTTTTCTGACGTTTATTTTTTCAATCTTTTAGTTCCGGTCTTGTTGATAATTAAAAAATCGTTTGATCGGTTTTTGAACGATGGTATCAGCTTCTACGTTCTTTGCTTGTAGAACCTACTCAAATGATTATCACGAACATCCAATCATAAAAGTAGAAATAAAAAATAAGTCAATGAAGTAATATGCCGTACATAGTGTCTTATTTCGTAGCCTAAACACGATCTTGCAATTTTCAACCTTCATGTGTGCATGAGAATCACGTTGCATTCGCGTTGAGAATCCGCCTGCAACGTCTCACGATAGTATTCCAAATAAAATGATTGACAATCGACCGTTCAATGTATTCCCTACATAACTTAGTTGAATTGCAGCAACGAGCCGGCGTATATGGGCGCAATGACGGGCAGACCACAGCTACCACCGGTCATCAACGGACCAGTTGACCGTTACGGTAGTCCGAATGACTACCGGCAGGAACCGTATCGTGGCGGTGGACCGAGAGACATGGGTCCTCGCGATATGGGTCCTCGCGATATGGCCGACATGGGCCCCCCACGAGATCGGGGCGGACCCTCTCACTACGATGACAGGGATCGCTATGATCCTTATCCTCCCAGGGATCCTTATGGTTAGTTGAATTGTTTTTTGTGAAAGTTATTTACTACAGTCAACTGCGTTTATAACGCCTGGCTCTATAACGTCGCTGGCTTTATAACGTCGGTCTTTGGCCGGTCCCTTGACCGACGTTATAAAAGCAGCTGACTGTATTTGCGTTACATTTTTGAGTTATTTTCTCCCTAAATGCGCATAAATTTTGGCATTAGTCCAAGTTTGTGCAGTGGAGACAGAATAAAGGTTGACGGTGATTATTTAGGAGGACCGCAGATGAGTCGGCACCATATGGAAGCACCAATGCCGGGGGCACCGTTCGGCGATATGGATCGTCCTTACGATGACCGCCGCGCACTGGAGCCTGACGGCACCGGCATGGGCTTTGACAACTCTGTCGTCATGGTCTACGGCCTCAACGAGGACAAGTTCAACGTCGAGAAGGTCTTCAATCTCGTCTGCCTCTACGGCAACGTCTTCAGCGTATGTTTTCGTATGAATTTGCGTTTAATAGCTCTTTCATTGACAAAATAAGCCGAGCAGTAGCAAGAAATCGAAGGGTGGATAAGGCAAACTGCTTCTAAAGTCGATAGCGGTTCTTTATATCTAGTTAGACACATAAAAATCGAGATAGGGCTGTCATTCTTGATGGAAATGGTGTTCAGGCGCCGTAAAGCGAGGTCATCTTTGCTAATTACGGTGCATGGCTCGATTTCTTGCTATTGATCAATACTTTAACCTATTTAAATAGATTTTATATATATATATTTAGGATGACGCATTATGCGAGATCCTGCACGACTGCATTATATATATATGTATCATTTTTCAGATCAAATTTCTGAAAAGCAAAGGAGATGCGTGCATGGTCCAAATGGGCGATCCAGTGGCTGCTGACCGAGTCATTCGCAATCTGAATAAGGTATAAAGAAGACTTTTATGATCGTTTTTCATTCCCTGGAAATATATGAACTTAAACAGAAATGTCCTGATGATACAGTGAATATCGTTTATACCGGTAAAGGGGTGGGGGCGAATGATTTTGACTAATATAAACAATTACGTTATAAACTGCTATTTACTAAAACATAAGAGGCCGACAATTCGCGACCGGCCAATCATGTCTATGAACGACTTTTGTTGTATTTACTATCGTACACTATTATCACTTATAGCTGAATTAAAGTGCATACAGTGCATTTAGCACTATCTCTTTTTAATCAGTTGACAAAATTGGGAAATTACAAACATATATCATCAGTAGCACATATATTTCAGGTTCGAATCTTCGGTAAGGAGTTGCAGTTGTCGATGTCAAAAAAGACGTTTCTGGAAGATATGCGAACAGAGCCGTATCCGCTGCCGGATGGCACACCCTCCTACAAATCGTTCCGCGATTGTCGCAGCAACCGTTTCCTCACGGCGTCGGCCGCATCGAAAAATCGCCTCAACTCGCCCGGACCTATTCTTTATTTCTTCAACGTCCCCAATGATTTCACCGAGGAGAAATTATACGAGGTTCGTTGGTTAACGACCGTCTTGGCTGTATAAGCGGCAAACACTTTTTAAATTGTGACTGAAGGAGTTAGTAGATAGGGTTGTAACATTACAAATGTCTTTTTAGATCTAAGTAAGCTTAGTCTACTTATTTTAGTAAACGTGAGTAAGTGTGGCTCTTGGCCGGTTTCCGTAAGGATGCGTTTAATTGCGTTGCATTATAAAAACTCTTTACTTTTGGAGGCATATATGGGTTATATGATGAATTCAGTTGCCGTCGCTTTCAGGCATTGGAAAAGTACGAACTTGCCAAACCGATGTCCGTCAAAGTTTTCGAACCGCGAGGTATGTCCCGCGTTGCTCTGAGCCTCAAAGTGTTTTATTTTAACGTATTTAATGCATTTATCGTATAAGCTTTTCATAACCACGTTTGTACCCTTTTATCGTTTGATTTTCAAATATTTAAGCATTCCTTTGCTAAGTGCTTATTTTAAACACCAAAATTTCCTAAATTGAATATAGGTTAGAAAATGAAATGATTGTGAATCTAAAGTTTTTATTAAAACTATGCATGTTTTCATATTAAACTATATAATTAAAATGAGAAAAAGTAAAGATGATACATATTTATAAAATTTGACATGATATTTATCTGTATCACTATCTGGACGGATTGGAGAGTTGCCAATCCCTATCCTGATGGGCATTACGGATAACCGTCAACTGTTGAGGTGGGACCCACATTTTCTTACCGATTAAGAGTGACCCGGGGATTATTTCGGCGACTTTGTTAAAGAAATGGTTTTCAGAAGGATCGCGCACATGCGCGGGTATTGTCGAGTTCGAACACTCTTCAGACGCCGCCGAAGTTGTCACTATGATCAATCACGAGCCCGTCAAGAGTGAATGTAAGTGTAGGTCACTTTTACACTCAGTTGCACTTTGCGGCGGTGCGGTCAGAAATTGTTATATTTTCTTTATAAGTTTGAATACGCTGTTTATAATGGTGTCGTCAAACTTTATTCGATTAATTAATGCTCTCCAAGCTGCTAAATCGTTTCCACTTATTTCCGGCTTTATTTTTGTACTGAACTCTCGACAGATACGCAAAGGCGACAGTTCTATCACGCTTACAATGATATGCAAATGAATTGTGAGAAGCGCTTTGTTCGACAATATTTTTAGACAGATATCGTCCATCCATGCCCTTAAAAAACATAATGAACTTAAGTTCTGTAGTATATCTTTTGCTTAAAAATTGTGAATATTTTTACCGTGTATACATACACATTTTTGTGTTTTTAGCTTCGCGAACACCGTTCCTGATAAAGTTCACATTCTCAGGACCGCACGGCGCGACATCCGACGATTTCGGTGGCGAACGATCGCGCCATGGCGGAGGTTAGAGAGGAATTTTTTTTCGATATTATTTTATTATTGAAGACGTTTCGGCAGCGTCATTGTTTCACCTTTATCTTGCGAGTTGTTTTGTATATTTAATCTTATGCCATTTACTCTATCTCAATCCTATTCTGGTCGAAAGGACGCATTTCGTACTTACGGGGAGAGTTTAGTTGAGTACGAATAGCGTTACATTCCTGAATCGGTCGAAAGCTGTACTTATCCAGAGTTTTATTCCATATACCTAGCCGTCAACAGGTCGGTTCAATGTCGTAGGTAAATGCTTTAAAGTAGAGTGTGTAAGCATTATAGAGCATTTTTAAACTATCATAAAAAGTACAATAATGTTATGATAAAGCGTTTCAAGCTAAGTTGAATGGAGAAAAATACGCGTCCCCTTTTCGATTAGTCCATTTGTTGAGACTTACCCTCCATAAAGCCCTGCGAAAGCGCTGAAAGAGGACTGACAGGACTTGTCAAAGTTTTCCTGATCAAAAAGACGTCTTCACATCATGTGACAATCTCGATTTCTTAGGAGGAGGTGGAGGAGGCGGATATCGCGGCAGCGGGAGAGGCCGTGGACGCGGCGACCACGGCGGTGACCGGGACAGTTACCGCGATCGCGGCGATCGCTACGGCGACCGCTACGGCGATCGTTACGACGACGGCCCGCGCGTCAACGGTCCGCAACATCTTGTCAAGGACCGCCTTGAGCGAGGCGGTGGCCGAGGTACTGTACTTTTTTGGTTTGAAATGGTTTTTTTTTTGTTAGCGCTTTTTCAGCTTTGATATTAAATAATGTACCGATTGCACTTTTTACTTCTATTTGTTTCAAAGTTGAAGTTTTGGTTGAAAGTATACTGGTACAGTGAAACCTGGATAAGTGCACATCGATCCGGCAAGAAATTCTTGTGCACACATCTGGGTTGTATACTTATCCGGGTATATATCATGTACAAAACATAGGGCAAATAAATTTCGGGGCATGGAACAGCATCAAAATCTTGTGCACTTATCCGGGTTGTGCACTTATCCGGGTTGAACTCAACTGGGTTTCACTGTATATCTTGAAATCACGGCGCTTTAAAACTAACAGACATGACTTAAATACTTACAATTTTATGTTTCACATTGGAGCGTGTGCTTAAATTATGACTCATTTTTAGGCGGTCGCGGTCGAGGCGGCGGCCGAGGGGGGCGCGGTGGTCCTCGTCGCTGAAAAGAAGACGTCACTTTTTTGTTATCTCTCTCTATGAATATGTTTCCCGTTTGTGCATGCTCACTAATATACGTTGCATTCTCGGAGTGTGTTCCTCCTTATAATGTACATGTATGTTTTTGCGCTATTAATCCGTATTCGAAGTGTACCATTGCATTGGAAGATTGCCAGCCTTAAACCATTTTAATAGTTGTGCGCAAATGCGGTAAATCTTACAGTTCGTGCGTTATACCGTATATTTATTTACGCATTACTCTAATTGCTCATTAAGCTGGAGATGGTTTAAGACTGGCGTCCAAAGATGCTCATAGGACGACCATTAACGGACAGTTAACGAGGGACTGAATGGCGATTTGTTGTATGATGTTAGCGAAACTCTTTTTTGTTCATTGCGAGCAACGTGGTTGGATAATAGCTGCATGCAGGGATTTGTCGTTTTATGTATCTGCTTATATCCGATTGTGTCGTTTGTTTCGTCTCACCACCCAGATTGACATAGACGTATGTTGCCGTACGCGAGACAGCGAGTTGATGAAGTTATATCTGCTTATTTGAAACATTTATTTCCTTGTAATTATTGTTTTTCTTATGCCTCGTATATTTCCAATCTACGTGTGCATTGCTGTTTGTATCCGCGTCTCTCTTTCGGTGTACCGGAGGTAATCCGATCTTGTTTGATCGTGCTATACTGGAAATGGTTATGTCGACGACTTGCTTAGTGAGGTTCACTTCGTTGAATAAAAGTTTAATAAAAAGATATCTCCGTGGTTGCGCTCTTTTCTCTACAGTTATCCATATCTGTCTCCCTTGTGAAGTACCTAACCTATTTTCTCTAAACTTCTGTTGACTGCATGCTGTTGAATGGGGTACTTTCTTCGGTATATTTAGACAGTATTACTGAAGTAGTACTGAAAGATCGGTGCATGATTGTGGGACGGTGATGGACTATAATTGGCAAGGGTGTATCCCTAATCGGGAAACTTTTCGATCGCCAACTTTTAATTAATAAGTACTGCCTCATTATACTATACTCTTTTTATTAATACGGTTTTCGTTCAGTTTCTCAGTGGGCATAGTAAGTGTCGTAGCTCTGAAGTGCGTCAAGTGCGTCTTGTGTTAAAGTAGAATTGTTAATTTATATCCAGGCTGCGCCTTGTTGGTGTGGCAAGTTTGAATACAGCGCTTGGGATACTATTTACAACATAATGACACATTACTTAAATTTGTGTTATGTATTAACACATCTTTTGACCAAGCGCGTTAAGATTGCGTACTTTTCTAAGAACTTACCGATTTCTTGAGCCTAAACCTGAGCCAAAATGCCGCGACGCTGGTTGTAATCAGATGTGAACTTAGAACAGGTAATAATTAGGGATCGTTTATCGATTAGGAGTGCATCTTCGACTACTTTGATATACCACCATCCCTAATATGAAAAAATTGTTCTGGCACGAGTTATATCCATGGGAAAATTAGAGTCGCCGTTATTCATTCGACGAAAATGTTCCGCAGTTTTTCATATAATAATCAAGAAGGAGTATTCAAACGAGTATGCATTCTTGGTAACTGTTTGCAAAACGTCCATGAAATATTGTGAGCCGTTGGACGACTCGCTTCAGCGCTTATCAGCACTTTAGCATTGAAATATAAATTGCTAAGAAGCTTTTCACCGAAGCCTGAAACAGTGGTCGGCTCGCCCAATCAATTGCCTAAGTGTTGCTTGCTTCATAGAACTGCTGGCTGTTAATCTCTGTTGGCCAACGAGCTTGTATCTAGCATAACTAGTAGCGGGGTGTTTGTTCGAGAGGTTGTTCAACAAAACCGATGTACTCTGCGTCGAGTTAAAGTAGCCGTCCAGTAGCCGTCCATCGCCTCTGCGTAAAACCTGCTGGGTGTCTTATGACAGCGGTGACCGAGGCGAGGTGACTCAATGCGAGTGATTTCAAATGACGATGCGCTCGCTATTGTCGCGGTGGCTCGGGTACATCACCCCTTTCGATGCGTTTGTAGTCTGTGTTAGTCGTTAAAAACGGTTGGTGACTGTTGAAAACGTATCGTTTCGTCTCACTGGCGTTTTACTAAGGGCGCGTTACAATTCAAAGGGAACGTCTTTCAAATCAGAGAAAAGAAAGTATTTTGTATTGATTTGGCTTGAAAAATGTTCTCATTGATTTGAGAGGTGCCTTAATTAAAATGAAAATGATATATCGTAATGAAATTCAATCAATGCCAGCAATTCAATATTTAATAGCCAGATTCATTTCAGATTGCTTCTACAATTCTCCTGCTTGCTTCTGTCTTATCTAAATACGGTATTCCCTGTGGTATTCTCCTCCGGACTCAAGCATGTCCGTCGGTTCGATGGATGAAAAGCGCGCCTTCTTCGAGCATCTCTATGGCACCCATGAAATTCCATTAATCATGGGGCCGCCTAAGCCTGTGCGCACTTTTGAGCACGACATCTACGAGGTATAGTCAAGAAACTTCATAACATATACCGTTTGTGCTTTAATAAAGATATTTTCTGAATCAAATTGAACATTTTTAATTTAAAGAGGACGTTTTTAAGTTGAATCAGTACAGAAAGTGTTCCTTTTGACCTGTTGTGTTTTTATCAGTGTACAAATGGTAGTTATGATTACAAGTTTTTCCATCAATTAGGAATAAGCTATGACTGACTGAGGTAAACCGCTTGAAACATTGATATCTCATATTAATTTTAAGTGTCGTATATATACTGGAAGAATGGATTATGAAATGTAAAAAAATTGAATTATGATATGTTGAGGAACTCGGCTTGGCCAATCTCACCCTAAGAGACTGGCGAACCTCTTGATAATTTTTTCAAATTCAGTAGAATCTGCGTCTATAATTATTCTGCATCACAGAGTTGCTAGATTCACTGATACAATGTGTGTTTAACAAAAAGGCAGTAGTCAAATAGGCGTTAATTTTACCCCTCATCGCACTGTCTTCTTTAACGACGAATTGTAGGAGCAGAAAGCGCTCAGACTGCGCTCACAAGCGCCAACCCTTGTTGTTTGTCGTCCGACTGTGCCTGTCAAGCCGGCGAGACGGAAAAAAGTTCCGGCGGCTGACAAGATCGAAGATCCACTCGCACCCGACCCGCCCGATGTGAGTCGCTTTGTTCTGGCACGACTTTAGCATAGTAAAAGTAGAATATTTATAAATTTGTGAGCGTAGTGTCAGGCTTATGGCGCGTTTGCGTGCGCATGTACCTATTCTTCGAAAGCAAAGACGAAACAATAAAATAAACGAATAGCGGAAATGTTATGTTATCTCTCTCAAGAGTTTTATTTTTCTAGTTCCTTTTCGGTCATGAGAGACAGAGTCGGACAACAATTAAAACGCGCCCTATAATTGCTTAAATCGCGCCCTATGTTTGACCTTAACATACTGAAAACATCAAACATAGGGCGCAGTTTTAGTTTTTTCCGACAGAGTCGCCGTTAGTTATGTTTTCATTTCGTTTTTGCATTAAAGGAATAGACCCGGGCAAACGGCCGTCTGCGAGAATCGCTCTTTCGTTTTACATGCGAACCTTTCTTATCAGTTACTGGAGTTTTATTCCGATAAACTGACAGAATTTAATGCAGTTACAACGGGATTCGGCCTTAATCCGAGCATATTCGCGGTCTGCAGTTGTACGCGTTCTCTTGCTGAGGCACGGATTGGGGTCATTTCTCAAGTAAATTCTGTATTCATACGCATATTGCACTGTTTTTTTCAATCTTTACATTTTGTGAACGACTATTTGTCGTCGATCGAGTACAAAGGTTGAATAACTACAAACTGAATCGATTTACTGCCAACCACCGTTGAGAGTGAATATTCCAGCGTGAATATTGCGCATATTCGGCCCTTTTAAATGACTATACGAGCGTCGCATAGCTAAGTCAATAAGATATAATATTAAGGCATGTTGAGAATTCAAATTAAGCTATGTCATAAAGAAAAGAACAATTTAAAATTCACAGGAAGATATGCGTTTACGCGAGTAATGTTCTTACTTTCTTAAGACTTTCTCTTTTGTCTTAATGCCTTAACTATGTGACGCTCTCTATATAAAAGCTTATTTGGTAGGAGCCGACAGTTGATAGTGTTATTGCAAAAGGAAATTATTTCAAATATTGCGACAAAATATTGGAATCGTTCGTCTTGAGAAGCGGATTAATGATCGGAATTAATGGAGTATGTGTTGATGCGTTCAAAGAGGATGCGCTCCATTACTTTCCTGCAAAAGATTGCCTCGTCAGAATCGATCAAAATGATAGCGATCAAACTTTTGGACTGCGAAGTAGTTTTTTCGTCTCCAGTCATCATAATTAATTATCAAATAGAAATTATCCAGGATTGTTGCTAACCTACTACTACAGTGTTAGCTTCAGTTAATTTAATAAAGTTTGTTAGATAACACAAAATAGTACAGTAAGAATTACCATAGCCGTAGTAGCTAGGATAGCCATAGCCGTGGTAGCCGCCGTGTCCACCGTATCCACCATATCCACCGTAATTACCGTAACTGGGATAACCGTAACCGCCATAGCGACGGTAACCGCCCATCATTGGGTAGCCGCCAAACATCATACCCAACAGTCCCTGGCGTTTCACTCTGCAGTGGTTCGGTAAAAATTCATAGAGGTAATTACAATGGTTAAACATGACGAAAGTCATTTTTGATAGTGCTAGCTTCGGTTTCTTCAGGAATATTAACCTCCTCTCATCCATCACAAGTGATTTCTTTCCTTCTAGTATAATAATTTGTGAAAAATGATGAGCATAAATGAGATTGAGGTCAAGCGGAGGCTACTTCTATTTCTAATGTTCCTCTCATTGTCTCTGACAAAGAAAGTTGCTTATAAATAGAAAAAGAAGTCGTTTTGAGTCGGCATTTAAAAGAATTCAACGTCGGACATCAGAAATCAGTGCGTCTCGAGATCTAGCCAGATTGCAATCTGATTAGTTTTGTTGGATACATTCTTAGAAGAATGGCGCTTCGGTGAACTGTAATTGCACCGGAGTACTGTATAGTAAAGTAGGTAATTCTCGCTGAATCTACTCGGCTCATTTTTGTCTTTCTCTTCCTGCCACGCTTACCTTGTCAGGCTTTCCTCATTAACTTCTTCGTTAGCCTCCTCATTTGCGGTCGCAATCGCAATGATTGCAAGCAGAAGCACAGCGATAGCCATCTTTCCAAACATCTTGATATTATTCGCCGTCAGGAAGCAAAGTACAGTAACCACCTACAGTAAGTAGACGAGACAGTGAGAGTCGCATGACAAACCGACTGCTGCCACCGACTTATATAGCGTTGGCTGTCACCGATCTCATCATGTGACGCGAAACGAAAGACTAAGGTCATCTTGCTACTCGACGCGGAGTTCCGGTAGTTTTAGATTGTTCGACGGTCTAGGTGTTGTTTGCAGAGGGGCGTTCGCATACAGCGATTGGTCGGCGTTTAGCGAGTTTCAGATCGTTTCATGTGATATGTGCGGGGGCTGGAACAGGAAAACGCAACGGATGATCGCTCGAGGATTTTTTGCTCGGCGGAGCGTTTAAGATGACCACCTGGCGAGATGTTGGAGGTGTATTATGATCACTGAGACCGAACATCGCTGCTATTGATTGTATAATTTTATGTGGCAGCGCGAAGGACGAACCTTTACCGACAAAGGATGTATGGGGGCGGATTTGAAGAAGAAATTGTGTTAGTATTCGAAAGTTGACCTTGTTGGGTAGAGGTGGAACTGAGTTAGGCAATTGGGATCTAGTAAGCAGATGTAAGCACCATCAAGTATTTGCTCTCATCCAAATTTAGACCTCATTCTGTCCATTACTTGTTAAAAGCGGTAAAAGCGCCTAATGGCAGTATGCAGATATGTATAATCGCAATTCAATACATAAGGACGCCGAAGCGAGACAAAGAGGCTGCGCCCCCATGTTTTCTGTTGCAATGATTCATATCCGCATACCGCTTTTAGGTGCTTGTAAAAAGGCCACCGCTTTCGAACTTTCGACAAACAAAAAACATGCTGTCCATTATAAGAAAATATCTGCCACCCCCATTATTTCTTCATTTGCCGTACATCCGGTTGATACATCGAACGTAACATAGTACGGATCAAATTCTCAAACACTCATTAAACGAATCGGACTGAAAAATGAGAATACCTGCGCATAAGTATCAGCATCGAGCCTGATATTCGAGTCAGCCCTCTTAATAGTGGTATATATGGTAGCTTACGCGTGAAGCTCCAGCATATTGGCTTGTATTTATTTTCCGTGTAACTATACTATCAAAGCACGAACTCGTCGCTTCATTTGAAGAACGCATCCTGAAACCTGATGTTTGTCTTTAAGAAACGTCTGCATTAGACTAGCAGAAATAAAGTATTAAACATACTGGATTCTCTAAAAAATGAACCCCTCCTATTCGATTCGTCCTCGCATTGTTAAAAATTGTTTTTAAGAAAGGAATATGCAACTCTATTTCGATAACGCACACATTCTTTTAACCGAAATATCGCACATGCTTCAACGCAGTGTTCTGAACACTTCACAGCTCTAAAAACCGATAGGCCAACTTATTTTGCTGTGAAAGCTGGTAGCTGGCGAAAATTATTCATAATACCCCAAAGCGGGTCAATGACAATGGTTGATGAAAGTAAACTTCGTAGTGTTTAAAGAAGTGCATACTTATTTACTGCGTGTGTTGCTTGCCAAGATAAACTTGTGACCAAAGTTGGCCAGTTGCCAGTGGCATATCGGGGGATCAAATCGAACAAATTGCGCCAATGAGTATTACACTCGTCAAAAGATAAATTATCTGTGCATGTTTGGATGCAGACTAGCTTGAAAAAAAATGTATTTATCAATTAATACTGAGCAAGGAAACTTCTGCGATCGCAGTCTGATTTCTCCTAGAGTAAAATGCGTATTTGCGAGCAACAGTTGCTATTGTCGAACTTGCACTCATGAATGCCATCATTTTTGTCCTTCATTAATTGCATGCTGCAATTTATGTCAGGTATTTTCCATTTTGCACAGAATGAGAGTGAAATCAGTTAAATTTTAGTGGAAGCAAGGAATACAGGTCAATCAAGTTACTTGCTTAGACTTTCTTTTGGCCTTAAAAATGTATTCAGAAATAGGCCCAGTCTGGAGAGCAAGTTTTAGACGCAGGCTTAGTTGTCCCTTGTGTGGAACCAGTCGATCTGTAATCATTAATAGCTTATAGTCATCAATCTTTGACTTATTGTCTCAGACTTTGTCGCCAAATTGTTATAATTTACATGAAGATCCCTATTGCACTACAATTCGAGCGGTTCATTGGATTCACATCGCGCAAACAGGCCTGTGACAACAGCACAGCCTCACACGACAGCTGAAAAACAGTTTGTTCGCCAAAACCCTGCATTTCCTTGTTAGTTTCTTCCTTTGCGAGGTGGAAAATTGCTTTACATTCCGGGCGGTCCACGGCCATTTCCAACGCCCGAATTCGTGCCCGGCGCTGTTGCTCCTGGGAGTGGCGGCGGCACAGGAGTAGGTGGTTGTCCGGGAATGGTGGGAGGTCGCGGCATTTTCGTGGCTTTTGGCATCGGCGGCGCATCAGTTGGCGCTGGCGTAGGCGGGTCTGTTGGAGGAGCCGGTGTTGCGGGGGTAGCTACTGTAGCAGGGGCTATCGTCCTTTGGGTATTTGTTGCACCGTCGTTTCCATTTGGTTGACCATTTGGTTGATTGTTTTCCCATTGATCAGGTCCTCCTTGACCTTGATCGAAGTTTCCATTGCCGTCTCCATCTGTATAGTCCGGCGGCGGCCAGTTTTGGTTGTTCCGGCGACCTCCCCAATTTGAATTTCTATCACCACCCCATCTGCCATTCCAGCCATTCCAGCCATCGCGATGGTGGTGATGATGACGGCGATGCCATCCACTTCTGCCCCATCCAGGCGGTGGTGGGCCCCAACTTGGTCCGCCCCACTGGCGCTTTATTCGGCTATTTAATAAACTGAAATAACAATGACATATTGACTTTAACTTTTTGCAGCAGTTAGTTATATGAGAATTTGATGTGCATCATCTGAAGGATGTTTTTGCTCTCATAAACAATTTTTCGATGTCATTGTTTTATGAACAACACTTCTTTTTTGTATTCCAATTGAATTAACTGAAAGCGCACTGGCATTACATGATGCGCCCTTCAGATGTTTCATCCAGGGTGTCCCAAAAGTATATAGGCAAAGGGATTGCATTATATTTTCTGGGACACCCTGTATTTGAGTAATTAGGAGTAGTTTTGCAGTCAAAACATACTCCATTTCAGTCCATAGTAGTGCTCTTATTTTAAGTAATAAAGCATTACGCAACAAATGCTCAAGAATGGTCTCACCGCGATGCAGCTTTGGTTCTTTCAATCAGATCCGCATTGTTCCATCCTACCACTGCCGCTAATATCAGACATGTCATATAAACTGATGACGATAGCATCGCTTTATAAATAGTCGCGCCTCTATAATGGAGATCAATTAGTCGTCAAACCTAAACCATTTCGCGCTTAAAGAACTGTTGCGAGAATTTTCGCAACACGATTCCTAATGAGGAACTCTGGTCACTCCCAACTGAAAGGACTGTATCGTATTTTCTTGTCAGTAAGGTGTGGCAAGCTGCTTAGTGATAAGTTAGTTACCATATAAACAGATATGATTTGCAGCCAGCTTGTCATAGGTAGCTAAAAAGAACAGACAGTATATTCCTTTGAAGTAGAGGTGACCGCAGTTTCTATTTAGCGCACGCAGTATTCAATCTATCGTTCAGTTCAAAGCAGCAAAAAGGCATTATGTCATAAATTATTCCGCCGCATCGCACTGTTCTATCGTAGTTGCTCGCTACACTTGAAATAGATTAAGATTGGTCAGCACAGATTCAAATTTGCCTCATTTTACACACAACTCTTAAGTCATTGTTGAACGCACTTCTTCCTCTCACTTCAGTTCTCCCTGGGTGTTAAATGTTATTTGACGAGTTCGGTCTTTATATTTCCGCCCTGAAAGTCGTCTTGGCGAGTGTGGGTGGAGAGGCGCTCTTGTGCCTGTCGTCACAATTGGGTCTTGTTTTTAAACAGAACAGGCCGCGCGCATAGACAGAATTATTGATGGCGTTTATGAACGTCGGCTGTTCAGCCGTTGGCGTTTTCGCCCTTTTTGCGTACTTCCTTCAAATATCACGTTTGCCGCAATGCGCGCTTATGGAACGGGTTTTCCAACTTTCGCCTTGGACTTGCATTTTAGTGCAAAAATCAGTTAATACACCCACGGCGTTGCTTGCGTTGCATTATCATCGTTGTTGTTTGCATTGATTGTTGATAAAACATCCCTCTTATTTTTTTCTCGTATCTTGCGAACAAGTTGGAGGAATTCACATTTGAAAATTTGCATAGTTCTGAGCAATATTAGTCAATCACTGGCAGTATAGCTATCTATGCGTAAAACTCCATTTACTGGCACTATTGTAATTAAAGGAAAAGAAAACTCGACGGCAGATCAATACAGAGCATTTTACAATAGTATCATATTAGCTCTAATGTCTATCCTTGAATGGGATAGGTTCCTTCTGAGGTTGAATAGGCGCCCGGTGGGCCTTGGCCACTGCCGCCCCAACCAGCAAAGCCGGCATCGTAACGTCCACCACTGCCGCCCACGCCGATATTGTAGCTAGCAGCTGGTGGCGGTTCGGGACCAGTGTAGGCTGGTGGTGGTCCTTGGTTTCCTGGGGCGACGTAGGATCCGCCTGGTCCGCCTTGTCCTTGTCCACCTCCTCCTGAAGATAATGACATTACCGTATGTCAGAGGGTTGTATTGACAATTTTAGCAAAGGATTTATGGAAGAACAATATAAGAACATGTACTGATAGACGGGCTAATAATTTTAGATAAAGTGAGAATATAAGACTGATTAACTGTGCACGTAAACCAGAATATTCGTGGAGGCTTCTATAACTTGAAAAGTGTTAATTACGTGATTACATGATGGTAAGTACGGTAGGAAGCGCGAACCGTGACTCTGTACACGCTACAGACGATAAAAAATGGAATTCTCTGAGATTATGCTCTTAACTCCGACCAATTCCAACTGAAAGGAATGTACCCTTTATTATTTTCATAACAAGCTGGATCCATTATCACAAAACGAATGTAAAATGTAAAGATATAGAAATGCAATTAAATTTCTACATTTACATTAGCTTATGAAATTAGTCTCAGCTTGTCTTACACGGCTCAAATGTGGGGTCTTCCTTAAATGCGAAATTCATGGAATTTTAATTTCAAAAGTATCCGCTCTGCATTGTGCCCTGCTAAGGAAATGGCTACTTTTAGACTAAATTGCTTTATAATTCGAAGCATTTTTTCGTTAAAATCCTATTAATGTGCATCTCAAAATGGCGGAGCTTTGCAAAGTGAAAAGGGGTATAAACAACCTGTCTCTAGACACTGCAATGAATGTGCATATGAACGTTACCTGGTCCGTTGTAGGGCGGGCCACCACCTTGACCACCACCGCCGCCTTGGCCAGGTCCGTACTGACCACCGCGTCCGCCGCCTTGACCACCTCCGCCTTGACCACCGCCGCCATACTTGGGCCCTCCGCCATAACCACCCCAACCGCCCCATCCCCATCCACTTTTTCCGCCAAAGCGTCCTCCTCTATATCTCTCGTTCTTGCCGTGATTCCATGGGTTAAACGAATAGCCGCCTCGGCCGTTGTCGTATCCGCCGCGTCGTGCACGAACTCTAAACTCATATATTCATTTTATCTCATTTATCTCATACCTCAGTTCATCTTATATTCGTTTAAAGTAAGGCAATAACTGTAGTCACAATTTTTTAATTAAGAAAAATGAATATTAGATTGAATAAGACAAACTGTTTCGAAAGTCGATAGCACATTTCTTTCTATCAATTTACCAATTTAATACCAAGAAACGACTATCATTCTTGATGAAAAACGGTGTTCAAGCACCGAAAAGCAAGCTTATCTTTGTCAACCACCATGGCTAGCTCGTTTTGTTGTTACTGATCGAAAAATGATGGCTATGCTTATCAGAGAAGACTCAGCTTTGATTTATCAGTCAAGGAACCTTACTTACACAAGCTCAGATTCGCCATCGTCGAAGGCAAAAGCGGCGACAACGATCGCGGCCAATAAGACCGCCAATCGCAACATCATCTCAATTCTGCACTTTCTCTCTTCTAGCGATCAACTAAAATGTGCAAACTTGTCTGCTCTGTTTTCTATGCGGCTTTTATAGAGCTCCCTGGACCTGTTTGCCTTGGTGAAAGCTGATAGTGGAACAGGTTATGGCCATAGTTCAGCATATTGCCGTATTCAATGACGTTTAGTAGCGGAGATCACAAAAAGGCGAATGAATAACGATTATGATCCGATTTTTGACAGGGCGTCACAAACTGACCTCGGTTGGCGTTATGAAAACTGGTTTAAATTTACTTCTTCAACGTATCTTGTAGGGCTTTTTTGCCTTGTAATCAGTCGCCATATTGTTGGCTGCAATTTTTTGCAAACTTTGCGTCATTCTGTAGCGAGGCTATAGATAACTGGCGATGAACTCGGCAAAGTGTTGACGCCAGAATTGACATTCAAACATGAACGAGAACTGTCTTCATGATCCACATTTCGATGACAAGAACTATTCAGTGAGTAGTAGTAGATATAGTTTAAATAAAGGGACGTAATGTCAACAGCACAATGTCGACGTATATTATTCTCTTCGCGTGTAGGTGTCTTAATTTATTGTCATCAATTCTTCATCTTTCACAAATCGTTCTCCGTGACATTTCTGATGCAATTTTTGCATGTCGTTTGCATAAAAACATATTAGCGTAGTAGTTCATGAGAGACAAAAGATAACTTTCCTGATAGGATGCACACGCTCATTATTCTTTGTCAGGAGGTGCGCTAATAAGGTACAATGACTGCATCGTGCAGTTACATCGAGCTGTCACAAATTTTGAATTCAAATTTCCCGCGGCGCTCAGCGTGTGGATGCTGTTATTGATTTTCTTGCTGACATGTGACTCGCATGATGCTCTATCAATGGGCCGTCAGGGATACTGAGGATGAAAAAACGGTTTATATTTGTTTGCCCTTGATCGAAAATCAGTTAGAGTCACCTTTTTTTCAATATTTTGTATATGAATGTAAATTTTATTGGAAGTAACCATAGCAATGATAAACTTGATTGCTTATCATACAATCACGTTTTTCAAGTGTTTGGTGAGGCTATATTTCTGCGACCCCAACCGGCATTTCTTGCATCTTATCACGCATCTCTGTTTTCGTGGCCATGCATTGATTTATGCCGTACTGCGCACGTTACGTACTTTGGAGACAGTGAAAGGTACTAGCAAATATAGGATCGGCCCTAATCGGCTGACAATTGAGTGATGGTAGTGGTTTTGCTTGCGAGTCAATAACCCCGGCCTCGAATATCGCATACACAGACGACGTTGAAACCCGTTTTGCTTCCGTTTTGCTCCGAACATGTTTTGATCCTATTCACGCATGTAGGACGCGTGACTTGCTGCTGATTTGGGGCCTGATGCAAGGACGTTAGATTCAATGAAAGTGGGATCGGCGATGGTTAAATCCAGAGCTTTGCTTTGCTAATGTATTCGTCCTTTTTTTCTAAAGATGTTCATTAGTTCGTTTTGACAGTTATAGTACCCATAGTAAAGCCTGTGCAAGTGAATCTTGTTAATTGTCACAGAGATATTTCAAGGAATGCAAATATTAACTGTTAAAAGGATTATTTTTGTGTCATGTGTCTACTGCGCGCTAAATTTATATGGTGGAGAAGGAAACTAATCGCACAGGCAATAGTTGTTTTCGATCGCAGTTTGTATTCTACTGTATTAGCATTGTTACTATAGTTTCTGTCCAGCAAGTATGATGGGTGGTGTTAGGGTTATTTTAATAACAGTTAAATTTAATCGCTTTTATTGAGAACAAAGAACGACAAAGACAGAGAAAAATGACATTAGCTTTGAGCAAACTAGGCACGACAATAAGCCTTTGAAGAAACCCTGCATACACATTCATCGCTCAAAATATCACAAAAAAGATTCATTACTCAAGCGACAATAGAGATAAGTTTTTGACACGGTCAGAGTAGCTTAGGCTCTAGCGGCTGGAGGACCGTTGCCACTGCCACCGCCTCTGCCGCCACCCCGGCCGCCGCCTGAGCCACCGCCACTTCCGCCACCTCGGCCGCCGCCTGAGCCACCGCCGCTTCCGCCAGTTCCGCTTCCACCACCGGCTCCTGGCCATCCTCCCCCGCTTCCACCGCTTCCACCGCTTCCACCACTACCGCTTCCACTTCCACCGCTTCCACCCCATCCGCCGCCATTGCTACCGCCTTGGTTTCCGCCTTGGCTGCCGCCTTGGTTGCCGCCCCATCCGCCACCATTGTTGCCACCTTGGTTGCCGCCTTGGCTACCACCATTGTTGCCGCCCCATCCGCCACCGTTGTTGCCACCCCATCCGCCGCCATTGTTGCCACCTTGACTACCGCCTTGGTTGCCGCCTTGGCTTCCACCGTTGTTGCCGCCCCATCCACCGCCATTATTGCCACCTTCATGGCTGTCACCTTTGTTGCCACCTTGGTTGTTATTCCAGCTGCCGCGGTCAGATCCTCCCCATCCATTGTCCCAGCCGCCGCCATTTCCGCCTCTGCCGCCGCCATTTCCCCAGCCGCCTCTGCCTCTGTTCCATGGATTCCATCCGCCGCCTCGTCTGCCACCCCAGCCGCCGCCGGGACCCCATCTCGGGCCGCCCCAGCCGCTGCCACCCCACTGGCGCTTGACGCGGTTCCTGAAACGTATTTTCTCGTCATCTCTTGAAATATTGTATGCAGCGATGATTACACTTTATTCAACAGTTGATAACTTTGTTGATCTAATGGCAGAAGTATTTATTTTGATGGACATTTCGATAGTTTGCACTTCCGCAGCATTATTCTTTATTTTTGCAACCATTCAATTCAGTATTTAGGCTCAATGTTATAGGATCAAGTTTTGAATGGCTTTACCAAATGTTATTGAATAGCCTCTTTGGGATGTTATTTTGGAGCACAACTCAGGTTAGGTCATGAGAACGCTCATGTTACATTTTAAAAGCAAAAAATCGTAAGCTTACATATTTTCTTCATACTGCTCATCAGCAGAAATCGCTTCGAGGGCACTGATATACACAGTAGCCACAAGCAGAAGTAAGATGCAGCGAAGCATGGTGAGAGAATTCCGTTCCACTCGTTCGCTGTGAAAGAGTGCTGCGACAAATCCGAGTGTTGGTTAGTGTCTTCACTCTGGCCTTAAATACTCCTCAAGTAGATAACGGTCTTTGGCCTTCAAGAAAGATTGTACTACCAAATTTGCGTGAGGGATGACGTGCTGAAGAAGGAAGTGAAGGAAGTTCATCGTGAGAGTGGGTTTGAAACCGGTCCACCCCCACCAGTTCGGCCAGTACTGCGCGCGTCAGTAGCCCGACCTCTGCGTCTTTCCTCGGTGTTTTTCATCCGGCGAGGCGATGATGTGGGCGGTATTTGTTTCTGCTCTGATTACTCATTTTTGATCAATTTATGGCCGCGTGAGCGTAAGAGAGGATATATTTAGGTACACTTGAATTGTGCTATTTGCATACAGTTTTTCACCTGTCATTGGCTTTTTTCGCTGAAACACTGATCATGACTAGACACAGTATATTTTTGACGTTTGGAACGGTGAATTATGATGAGTGAGCAACAGCATTTCAAGCTTCAAGACGAAATCTTTGATGCACAAATCCCAAATACCATAAATATACACTGCATGTAACTAAACATGCGGTAACTTGTATGTTGTGCAATGAGAAAGCGTCGAATTATCATTAGTTGTGACGGCGGACGTATGTACGAGAAAGCAGAAAAGCTGCATGATATCTAGTCAATAATCAGAGTATAGCGACAAATGGCAGCAATATACTGATTAGAGTACAGTGTTATCTTGCGTATAAAATATATACCATTCGGTATTTTTGCATGCAATGAAGCATCTTGTAGCAGAAGATGAAGGTAATAGCCGCGCACTGTTTCCAATAGCGTATTTTTGCGGCAGCGCGAAATGCAGTCGAACAAAGGGTCAAATGTTTAGCATTTCCACTTCAATAAGCACACTTTTCAGATTAAAGGGGACGCTTTATAACTCAAAGAGGACACTTTGCATCTAGAAGTGGCTTGGAAAGTGTCCTCATTGAATTTTTTAGTGTCTTATTTCTTTGGAAAGTGTGTTTATTAAAGCGGAATTAGTAAATATTTGTAACTTTTTCACATCGTTTATCATGAACGGACTCTGGTTTCTGAATCCTTGCGACCTGTTCTTGTTCCTCTATTTAGTACATACCTTGGGTTGGATTGATCGCTTTGCGTTTTATCTTTTATCGGCGGACTTTTATGTCTCCCAATCTCGTTGTGACCAAAGAATAGCAGTCGCATATTAACATAGCTGAGTTAACATTCATGTGTGACATTCATGTGCTGAACAGGGAGAGTTCATAGAGTTTGTTATCAATTAAAAATAGTACTTTTGGTTCAATTCACGATCAAGAACTGACCTGAAATTGACTGTTTTGCGTTAATATAAGAAACTTTTATCCTACAGAATATCCAGTGTTGGTTTTGCATGTGGCTGCAGTTGTCAGGCAGAATGAGACAGCAAAAATAGAATGTTTTTCGTTCACAGAAAATAGCACGGTATAAGCCCCCAAATAATGAGAGAATTTCAAACAAAATTCATTAGCATACATAATTTTTCTCGCAGTCAACACAAAATTTGTTTATTATCTCGCCCTCTGATCTCGATTTTGGTTTCGGCTTGGCAGTAGTTCATACAACTGGCTTTGCTGTCGTCTTTCCTCCCCTATTGCCACAACCGCCGCTACCGTTTCCGCTTATATTTCTTCTTTAACTAAGTTTATTCGAATAGTAGTATGTAATGTGCGAGTATTTCAATATTCGAAAAATATATTTGACTACATCAGGATTTCTACTGAAAGTTTTCTAGAAAATTTAGAGGAAAGGAGCAAAGTGCAGAGTGTGAAAGATTTCTAAATAGATGATATGTAGAATTTCAAATATTACCACTGCATCCTCCCCACCGATCTCAATCGCCGCCTCTGCCCTATTCGCTATATCGCCATGGGTCGGGGCAGCTTGTAAGCCGTTGTTGTTGATCTCCAGTAAATCCATATTTAAGTTTGTCAAGTCGACCCCCCCCCCCCAATTTGAAACTCTACAGCAGCAGGGTGTGCGATAGAGCGATAAGCGTGCCACCGGAACTAGAGAGAAAAGGCTGCTTGGTACCCGTGGATTAATGGGCGACGATTGTTAGAAAAACCTGTTAGGAAAACGACTAAGAGCAGAAGTTGCGTTACAAACCGGTGTGAGAGCTCTTAAGCATACATAGGCGATCTATGCACATGCTTGCGTTTCTTAGAAGCTGCGGCACTTTGCAGAAAACAGCTTAGTGCGTCATATCATAGAAATTTGGACTATCCGCACGCGTTCTTTAGAGTCAAAGAAGTGAGCACATGGTCATTTGATAAAGCGTTTGCATCTCGTGATAACTGAGATTGTTAGTTTGGTCGTAATCAGCAAGTGTGATCATTTGTATTCTGCATCCATTTCGAGGGGTCGCTCGCTTTCTTCTCGAGCTTCGTCTCCGCTTTATTACGCGCTTTCTATATTCTCTTTTTGCACTGTTAACCCTAGCGTTGGTAATCTGAAGAAGCTCCTCGCTTTTACCGTATCCCCTTCCCACGGTTAGGGTGTAACTGAAAACGAACCTTATTTCTTCTTACTTCTCTTCCTCTTCTCATAGCAAACTAGCACCTCCATATGCCAGGAGTGAGAAGACGACAAACAGTTGTCAAATGCGACGCATTGTGGCTAGTTAATTGAACCAGATTACTTTTCCATTGACCCGATGTATTAGTCGATTTCAGACATGCAATGTACAATAGAAAGAGACACGCTTGAGCATTAAGTCATGTAATGTAAAATGACAGAACGAATGGTCATAGTAGCGTCGCCTTGATTGCTAAAGAAGAATGGCCGTATATTTCAACTTGGTTCTTAAATTGAATGTTAAACAAAACAAGTCGACTCCTTTTTTACTCTAACGTTAACGTTTTACACATCTAAACCCCAGTGAAGGTTCGCTGAACGGCACAAATAAGCCAATTTGGTAGTTGCATATTGTTGCTCTTTTTTTACTAGATTTTTTACTACGTTTACTATGTGTGCAGTGAAATCTGAATATAACCATAATACAGCGGAGTGCGCAAATTCCTCTTATACTGGGGTCTTGAAAGCGTTGTAGCAAAACACAGGAGCAGTCATTGAGAGTATATATTTCTTAATATAACGGGAACGGGACATGCGATGAGCAATAATATATAATAAATACTTTGACTTTTACATTGCGAAATTGAAAATTCAAGATGTTCGACGTCTCCATGCAAACTATATCTCAATCGCCAACGTCGCAAACAATACTGTTGTAGCGTCAGCTCGCGATACACTTTTCTTACTTCCGTTATGACATCCGCGCTGTCGCGGTTACATGCGAGTGTATGAGATTTGATTAGATCTTGTCGCGTTTATCAGATCAGACATGGTCGTATGGTCCTTTCGCGGTGTCCGAATGAACGAAGTGTTTCCCATCACCGATTCGTTCTCCTGTGTCACTATAGGATATATACTGAAACTAATATTCGCCGATTTCAGCCGAAGACGAAACCGCCACGGCCTCCGCCGCCAATGCTTCCCAGCAAGGCGACGTCTCTTCATTCTTCCAACAATGTGAAAAAGACGCTTGAAAAGGCGCCATCACACCAAGAGAAGAAGCCGCCGCTGCCTCCAAAGCCCATATCGCCTTTTCGTCTTCGCGGTCATCCGAGATATTTCCAGCTGTCGCATGAGTATGAACATATTGCCGTAGAAACGAGAATAGCCGAACACTTGCCGATCAAGCGATGCAACAGCGACGAGGAACTGTATGCCATGCCACTCAAAGTAAGGACAAATAAATCACGTTATCATTTTGTTGGACCTTTGTCTACCAAAATGGTTTTTTATAAGCCGCCAGCTAATCACTGGGTGCACTATTGTTATAATCCGCTCACTTTGATCGTGCGCTTCCTACGAAGTGATTGGTCTCACTTTGCTTCTTGCAGTTCGTCTGGAGCGATCACTCCTTCTGTTTAGAGTGCCGACTCAGTGTTGCAATCCTCTGCCTTCCTGTTCGTGTCTTTCGTTCACGAGACCGTTAGTAAACCCGAATAAGCCCCTCGCTACTACCTGTTTCCTTACAAGGCCAAATTGCGACGGAAATTTTTGTGGATTAATGAATTTTCCTGTTTGAACCTCCCCATTGCATTTTAGTTCTCTCCTAGGTATTAGGGGGATTGCTTTAGGTGCTGCAGGGGCTCAACGTAAAGTGCTTATTCAGCGATTAACGTTCTACCGGAGTTTCTCGAAAATAAGCCCCGGGCTTATTTACGAGAAATAGCATTTTCGAGCCTCAACATTTTCCTCTAAAATTAGCCCGGGGCTTATTTTCGAGAAATGCAGCAATTGCAGTATTTTGCCCCCGATTCGTTAAAATTTTCACACGCGATCATCATCCCTATTAAGCAGTAGCTGTAATCTATCAATGAGTTTGTGTTGTGCCAATAGGGAAACGAATTGAACATTTATTGTGCGAAAATCGCGATTTGCACTGTGATATAACGTGCACATTTAATTAAATCCCGGGCGTATTTTCGAGAAAAGGCAGCAAAAGTGGTATGATTTTTGACGCGGACGGAATAATTTTTGACCGGAAAATAAGCCCGGGGGGTATTTTCGAGAAGACTTTCGAAAATAAGCCCGGGGGGGGGCTTATTTTCGGGAGGGCTTATTTTCGAGAAAATCCGGTAACAAGTTTCTAATGCATGAGAGCGGTAGAGACGCAACCGCTCGGTGGCGGACATAAAACCAAGTGAATTGTCAAAAGAATCTTGGTCGGGCGCTGTGACTGCATGGTGCGACTCCCCCCCAGACTTTTTATTGGAAGACGAACGTGATGGTTATGGACCTTCAACTGCATAATGGAATACCGTGTATGGTAGCGAAAATAGCCCATTTTTTCTCGCAAATTCGATAGGGACGCAAAGTCCTTCAAATTCGACCTCAAATTTGTATACATGACTTTTTGGAATCAGACGACAAATTTCTCATCGAAATAATCCGATGCTTTTAGTTCGGCGTTGCTTCAGTAAGTGGCGCTGATGCCGTCGATCGCTCACTAACTTTTCCAAATTGCATAAGTCTACGACGACAAATTTCTCAGAGTTCACGAAAGTTCCGCCCTTTTTTATGTAATAAGAAAATATATATTGGCTGCCATCAAATTTTCTCGAAAATAAGTCCTAATTCAAAATGGCGCAGGGTGGGTCAAGGTGATATTTTTTAGTTCATTCAAGGGTTTGCGCCCAGTTTGTACCATCCATTGCACCTAGGACACGAGACGGAAGACCGATCGGCGAAGAGAACCAGTCTCTTTGTCAGTCATTCGCGTAACGGTTCTTTCATACCCCCTTCGTTATCGACGATTAAACGATGATGCAGCGATGGGGGGTATGCCCCAGCCCTATGAGCGCCGGGTGGCGACTCAGTGTGCGGGCTCCGTTAGGCTCATTTTTGGATGGTAATATTGTTTGAAAACAACAGTGTCAGAACTGACCGTTTCCGAGAATAGTCCCTACTCAGAAAGGCTGGTTGTCGCGCGCGCACTCCGATAGGGCCACTATAGACTTTTTTCTTCCCAGCTCTTGAATATAGGTCTCTGAGCGAGAGGAGTGTTTCTAGTATATCCCGTGCAAGTATGCATAGTTTCATGCAGATTTAGGATCGTATTCACCAATGTTAAAATAAGTTATATACAATAATGGATTGTTGTAAATATAGTTGATTAATTGCTTTGCTTTTAATCGACCCTTGTGTTGAGATCACAAAAGACTGCTTATTTATTATTTATTGGGGAGGATCCGTAAATACGGTCGCTGTTGAGTGTTTGATTTTCCGTTAATATCGCTCTTGGCGCATTTCTTTGAAAATTTCGTCACACGGCGAGTGACTCATCTTACTGCGACGATAAATCGCACACTAGGAGTAGTCTGAAACCGCTGAGTGAGCGAGTAAGAAAGAAGAGTGCATGAGAAACTGAAACTTGTTTGATGAACCATTGAATCGGTTCCATAATCGTTTCTTAAGTCATTCTTAAGTTGTGCATTACTTAAGCCCATTATGAAGCATAGCGCTGAGTATCGCTATGAATTGCTTAACTTTAGGAAACGATTATGGAACCGGCCCATTGAATCATTTCGTTTAATAAAAGGTCTAAAGAGAAGACGCTTGCTTTTAACTTTCGGCACTAGCTAATTTGAATTGGCTTCCTTTTGTTCGCCTTAACCTTAGCCTATGCTGATGCATAAAATGTGTCAATCCCCCATCGACGGAGATTAACGATGTTCACTGTATATTCGACGTCATAGGTGCTTAGAATTGGAACAATGGCAATTATTGAAAGATTCATCCATTCTTTTGCATTTGTTCATTTGATCATTTTCAGAGGCCAACCGCTGTGGCGCCTCCTGTCCCACTGCATCGACCGCTGCCTAAGAAACGGGTCAATGTACCGCAAGAGATTGAACTTCACTATGCGGCTACAGATGTGTCTATACTGACTAAACCACGCTCACAAAGTGAGCCGCTTGATGTAGTCTTAAAGAAACCGGTGCTTTTGGAGAGAGATAGTCCGAACAACGTCAAGTATGTTATCATTTACATTACTGCGGTTTTGTGTTTGTTTAGATTGATCCACGCTGTTCTTTTTCAGTTAAAATATACTGCTGGGTCTTTACTGTCATATGTTCTCAGTAGTTGTTATTTTTTCCGTATTGTTTTCCGCATTGTATGGTCCCTTTTTTATTTGAAAGCAAAATGCTTTGCTGTCAGTAGGTATTGTATACTTCACTTATATTCATATCTAATGGACAAATTTTAGTGTTTTGTTAGGCCCAACTAATTTTAAGAGCATGATGGAAAACTTGCTCTTCAATTTATCGCATTTGTGCATCCGTATCAAAATAAGTTGCAATAAAACTACAGGAGCAATTTCGGCTCATTCTGTTCAGTTACTCTACGAATAGCTGTTTAATATCGTGTTATAGTGTATTGTTTGCAATCAATAGCTAAAACGAGTGATATCGGCGGCAATCATGAGGGGGTGTATTTCAGGCGAAAGTTGTTCAAGTTGGGAAAAAGTTTGGACCACGGAGGGAATCATCAGATTTTACCGAAGATTATACCGCGGCGATCTCGAAACGGCAGTATTATGACCAGTGAAAGCAGCGATGAAGACAGCATCGCTGGAATAGATGCAAATGGATCTCAGCAAAGTGTAGGCGTACTTGCTTCTGCGGGATTTACGGTCCCCGGTCAGGCTCAGAATCCATTTCAAATACCGCTAAACGCACGAAATTCAACTTACTGTCTTATTCCTGGGAACCGATAAAAATGGTTGAAGTGATCGTTTTTATATTTACAACCTCTAAATATTTCATGCTTTGCGAAATGTTCGGTCGAGTTTTGCTGAAAATTAAGCGTCTTTCAGTCAGTTACTGACAGTAATCTTCAATTATTGTAGTAAAAATGTATATTCAGTGGACTATTTGCTTTTAATGATGACGTAATTCTTAATCGTTGACTTTTCAGGTTGACTCATTGGCCAGCGATCGGCTGGAAGATGTGAGCAAACGGGCAGACAGAGCGAGAGTCGTTAGACGGCGAACGATTGCCTTCTATGATCAGCAGGTTAGTTAAACAGATTATGATCGACTCTAATCACCCCTCTCCCTCAGCTGAAGGAATATACCATATATTATCTTCAGGTGTCTATGACAAGATACCTGCGAATCATATATATCTGAGTAAATTGTAATTTACTTACCGCTGAACAGCTTGTTTTATCTAGCTGAAATCCATATGCGGTACATTTGTATCACTTAGAGTGGCCGCAGCTTCCCTCTAACGATGGACTGTTTAG